>JAVFBZ010143015.1:9575-20959 GCA_032466195.1 Katharina tunicata
AGGCAGTACTGAATATTAATGACAAGGGCAAGCCACCAGTGACCTTGATAAGAGTTCAGCAGATGCTGACAATGCGATTGGTGATAACAGGGAAAGACAATATTAAACACCACCAAATGATCAACATTTTTCTGGTTAACATGATTATCCTTTAATGTTGAAATTCAATCTGTTTTCAAGTGTATTAATTCGACTTTGATCCATAATTACATGTAGCTTTAAATTTTTACTTATATTGATTGTGTATATTGTGAACATAGACATTAGAAATATTTATAACATAAAATTGTAATGTTTACTTTTGACTATTTTTGTTGCGTTCAAGGCTGTGTTTAGACCCCCTACCGGACAAAAAGCATTAAGTATTATAGATCTCAGAGCTTGGCTTTTCGGGGTCAAGCATTATCAAAAATTCAGAAAAGGAAAAATCTTTTAGGTATGTGCCCCTTTGGCTATCAGTGGTTATACATTTTGATGTGTATGGTACTTTGGCAAAGCTATTATATGCATTAGATGTATATCATTGTATATTTATCATGTACCTACATTTGAAATCTAGTGGAAATTATTTCCAGCTAAGCTGAAATTATTTCCACTGCGTAAAAATTGTTAACTCTAGTTGAAATTATGTCTAAGGTATCTTAGGAATTTAAATTATTCCAACTGGAAATTATATCGACTTATGTAATAACATTTTAACTTGAGTAGAAGCATTGAGATTGGTACAACATTTTAACTTGAGTAAAAACTATATCCACAGTGGTGAAAATATCAATAATAATATTTTTTAATTAAAGACAAATATAATAGTACATCTTATATGATATGGTAGTTAACAATTCAATTATAATAGTAACATTTGTGTGGAAAAACAATAAGTAAATAAGGCTGCTCACATTTTGTCGTCTGCTCTGCCCAAAGCACATGTAGTTTAAACAATAACCGTGTATGTACATGAACTTGCGAGTTTCTCCGTCAACTGATAGGACAATCGGATTGTGAACACAATCCAAGAAGTTGCTTCTGATCCACAAAATACAGCTGCTCTCGTTTATGGAAAAAATCTCAATGACTGCTCAATTAACACACACATGGGTCAATCATCATTTCTCAGCTTCAAAATGTACTCTTGCGTTTTCATAAAAAAAATGTGGAATGGCTTAAGCGTTCAACATGAACATAAATAAATTATTTAATAAACCTTAATGCAAGGTATTTAATAATGGGATAAAATGTGAACAGATTTTGTTGCCAGAGGTTAGAGTAACAATCTCGCTCCTGGGGCTACTGCAGTACGACCATGCAACTCAAATTGATGCATATGTATCCAGCACTATCATTTTAAAATATAATCTGTAAATGCATTTGTTTATTGTTAAAGGGGGTCATCTTTAGCAAATTTGTAAGTTCTATTTCAACTACACGATAGCCATTTGGTATACGGTCAGATTGGAATACCTATGCTTGTAATCCATTTATGTGTAAATTTGTTTTATGCTATATTTGTTTATCCATACACAAAAGGCTTCTAAATCTAACAATAAAATCAATTATTTATATAACGTATGTACATCTGGTTGCACGATTGAGATGTAAAGATTATAACTATAATGACAAATATATTTAATTTACAGTAAATTTCCATGAGTGTATGTTGTATTAGTATGTATGATGCATTGTTACTCTGTTATAAGATGGGTTGTTTAAAATTTATCCTATTGAAAAAAATCATTATATTTTAATCTAAAAAGATGTGGAATTTGTGTACTCCTGCAGGCATTATTTTTCAGTGAATCAGATAGAATTAATTGTTTAACCAGCGCATCGCTGAAATGTTTGGTGTATTAAGATCTTGAGATTCTTTCAAGACTGCATATACTATATAAGGAAAGAAATCGACGAATGAAGTATACAGACTTTAAACTTTGTCTCAAGTTTTAATTTTTGTTATTACTGGGTGATATTAATGAACCCCCAGAGAAGCTAAATGGAACCTTGGAATGCGATATGAAACCTTTCCTATGGGTGCCTGTGGAAACCCTACCGACGAAGTTTCGTATAGAACCCTAAGGTTCCACCACAGATGCGAAATTATAGAACCCGTAAAGGTTCCTCTGCTGCTCCTCTGAAGGTGCCTTTATTGATATTCGTTGGCGTTCATCATCTAACCTTCTCTATAAGGTGATGTATGGAACCCTAGAAATAAGGCTCTAAATTGAACCCTAGAGGTGCAACCACAGAGACAAGACATGGAACCCCTAAAAATTCAATGGCTGCACACTGTTTTGTAGATCTATTAATGATGTATTTAGTATTTGAAAAATATTACTAACCGCATTGAAATTATGACGTTATCTTCAATTTAATAATTTTGGAGGAATGTTTAGTGTGTAAAACACGTATTTCACTATTAATTAATGACTTTACGCAGTGTAAGCGGATAACGTAGTAGACAGCGCCTTAGACTCACGCCATATGGATCGATTCATTTCACCCCGTGTGGGTCCGGGGTGACAAGAATAGGCCAACAGGACCTTATGATAGCTTGTCGTAGGAGTCGACTAATCTGGGGCAATCCGTTTACTGTGGATTGCAACCCGTGAGGGAGGAAAATGGGATCCTGGTGACTAAGGGGCTATTTGGTTGACAATAGGATGCCTCTATAGCGATTTATTTGCAACACGTCACTTTGACCCAATATTCTCCTAGACGGATGGTCAGATTGGCCCGATCTGATCAATCGGCTGGTCACGTCAAGCTCTGTAATGATCATACTGTTCAGTCAGAATTTTTTAAAACCTTTAAAGTTGAAATGTTTACAGATAACAAAGCAAAAGATTGACACAATCCTATCAGTTTACTGGATCATTACATAAAGCGCTGGCTCATGGATCAATCAAGTAGAAAACACCTTAACTGTTCATGGAACCTCTGTTACCTTCCCCTGCCGGTTACCGCTGGGGAGGTTTCATCCTTGTTGGTACTCCGTGGTGGGTGGGGGGCATGAGTGGTGAAACATTTAAAGCCTTTTTTTGGCAGCCCCTCCCCCCTGTTAATGCCTCTAAAAAGGAAACAAATAATTTCAGACGTTAACGATGATCTTGATGGTGAAACATGGCCTAGGTTCCTTGTCATCACCAGTAACACCGACAACCCTATCACCAAAATATCCCCAGTCGTTCTTCAAAAAATATAACTGAGTACAACATCACAAAATTAAAATCTGGTAACATTCTTAAAGAATGCAATAGAAAACAACAGTCAATAAATCGTCAAAATATAACTAAAATACTAGACATTAATGTCTCTGTATCTGTATCTCCACACAGATAACTTAATTCTAGCAAAGAAATCATTCGGGGCCGAGAATGTGATCTCTCCGACTCCGAGTGAAGAGGTTTACCACTAAACGAGATGGACAGCTCAAGAAACTCAACACTTTCAACTCGACTACCCATCCAGATCATATCAACATTGGCCCCTACATGATTAGGGTTGACACCTTCATTCCCAACCCGACAAGGTGCTTCAATTGCCAGAATTTGGCGACGGTAAGGGCCAATGTAGATCTAAATTGGTATGCTTTCAGTGTTCATAGCAAGACCACGACGGCTTTGGCAGTGCAAACTGTCTCCTCAAAAGAATGCCCAATTTATTGAAAGGGAAGGGAATACAAAAAAAAAATGACAAAAAAAATCAACAACATAACTTACCCTGATGCACGCCGTCTGGTATCTGTCTCTGCGTCGACCCATCCTTTGTTGGGACTGTCAAACGCTAGTGTGATCAAGTCTGTGTCTGTCTCTGTCCAAACGCAGACTTGTCTCACCAGGCCTAATGGCACTTCAAACACCACAGTAATACAGGCAAAATCAACAACGAACCCATTAAAAGCATCATTTTCTACACACACATCTTATTCCTCATCATCATCTAGGTGTCAACAAATAATAAAGCGAAAGGCCTTTGACTTGCCCCTTAAAGGCAGCCATGGATGCTGTTCAAACTATTCAGTTAGAACAGCCAATTGACATTACCAAGGAAGGAGAGAGTATCTTTTCCTCCTAAACCATCAACAGAAACATCCTAGGACTCTGAGTCGGTTCCTCTTGCTAACCGCTTTAATGCCTTAGTGGGTATGGAGGTGAAAATCCGACCACCTCCTTCAAACCGTAATCGAGGGCGATATATGGGGCGATCCTTTTGTGGATCCCCGGCATCCTGAGTAGGTCGCCACAAAAAAGCCAATCTTCACAACCAACTGGCTCTCTCATTTTTTAGAGGATGTTAATGCTCACCACACTTTATGGGGCAGTAATTATCTAAAAATCAAGGGCAAATATTTAGAGAAATTAAGATTTGTGTATCTTTAACGATGGTTCTGTCACCTATTTACATCCAGGAAATGGGGCCTACTCTGCAATTGATCTGACTGTCACATACAGAGCACTTCTCCGGGGCTTTTCCTTGAAAAGAGCACGATGACCTCTGTGGCAGTGATCATTTTCCTAATATCCTTGAGCGATCTCTCTTCCAATTCGTTGGGGAGATAGCCAAGGTGGAAATTTGACTGAGCAGATTGGCACACATTTGAAACAATCTGTGCGGCCGAGCTCGACCCATAGACCGTCTCAGCAGCAGATGAACCTATAGAAACATCGAGTAACACAATTCTCACTGCTGCTGACAGAACCATCCCAAAGACCTCGACAAACCCGAAGTCCAGAAGTAAACCCTGGTATGATAAGGACTGCAAAAATGCCATTTAAGTTGTAAAAAGGCTGAGCGTGACTTTGACAAACATCCTATACCAGCTAATTTGAGCCAAGTGCGCATTTCCAGAGATAAAGCTAAGCGCCTGCTAAAACACCTAAAAGGCAAATAAAGCCAAAGTGCAGCATCTGAGGGAAGGCTCTAGCTTGCTAACCTCTCCTTTCGATATCGCCAATAGACTTGCCGATAATTTTACTGAAAAGTCCTCCTCTGAAAACTATTCACCATAGTTTCAGAGAATTAAGGCCAGAAAGGAGAGGAGCAAGCCAAATGTTTGCTTCCAGAAATATCGAGGCATATAACCAACCAATTAGCCTTGAGGAACCAAAATATTCTCTTCACAGGGCCAACGGCTCTGCGTGTGGTCCTATGCTGTATATTACAAGTTTCTGAATCATTATCCACTTTCAGGGCTTGACCTGCTCTTGGACTTATATAATAACATCTGGACTTCGGGGATATTTTCACCTTCCTGGAGGGAAGCCCTGATAATCCCGTTTCCTAACCTGGGAAAGATCACACCGATCCAAATAATCACCATAGCTCTTACCAGCTGTGTATGTACGACTATGGAGCGGCTAACTAATGACCGCCTTGTCTGGGTCCTTGAGGACCGAAACCTACTTACTAACATTCAATGTTGTTTCAGACAAGGTTGGTCAACGTTAGATCACTTCATCCGATTCGAGACAATAATTGGAAATGGTTTTATTCAGAATGAACGCGTTGTGTCAGTTTTCATCGATTTAGAAAAGGCATATGACACAACGTGGATGCATGGAGTTTTGAAAGACCTTTCAGACATGGGATTGAGAGAGGTCGTCTACCTATATTTGTATCAGAATTGTTAAATGATAGACATTTTAAAGGTTTAAGTTGGCTTCACTTTCTGATTCTCATGAACAGGAGATGGGGGTTCCACAGGGCAGTATACTTCCACCTACTCTATTTAGTATAAAGATTAAGGTCGTGCCTAGCATTGATTGGGGTGATGACCAATCAGTACTTTTAAATCTCTATTGTTCCCTTGTTTGCTCCAAGCATAGTCTACGGCTCAGCTCGCGACAGCTATATTAAAAAAATAGACCCAATACACCAGCAGGGTCTACGTCTGAGCCCTGGAGCGTTCCGAACTTCACCTGTCGGGAGCCTGTATATAGAAGTAAACGAGCCACCCGTATACCGCCGAAGGATTAAACTTGGTCTGCAATATGCTTCAAAATTATAATCTTACCCTGGTAATCCTGCCTACAACTGTGTTTTCGATCCCGCATTTACAGATTCGTTTGATCTGAGCCCAAAGAAGATTCCTACGTTCGGACTTTGCATTAGACCACATTCGGCAAATGCTGGAATCTGTTTAGAAAATACTTCAACTGTTTTTGTTTGCATCTTCTCCGCCTTGTCTGTTTTCACGACTTAAACTTATATTTGATCTTCGTGGCTTGTTTTTTTTTCTGCAGAAATTTAGGACCATAACCATAAAGGATGGTTACAAGAACCATTCCTTCATCCACACTGATGGATCGAAGACGGAAGATAGGGTGGCAGCTGCAGCTGTCTGGTTGCAGCATCTGGCCTCCTAACGTCTACCTTCACCTTCGTCCATCTTCCCTGCTGTTAGCCAAGGCTATTTCACTGGCTCTAGACCAAATTTTAAAGCATCATCTTAAGAAGGCCATTATCTTCAGTAATTCATGGTGGCCGATGGCGATGCATCGCCAGGTCGCTCCATCGCATCGCTTTATCGCATCGCTCCATCCCTCATTGCATCGATCCATCGCTTCACCAGATGCGTAACAAACTTCACGACATACACCCTACAAAATTCTTACCCCCAAGGAATGTGGTTCTAACACGATGTCGTATAGGCCACATTCATACTAGCTTACATAACTACACTTTTTACAACTTGAACATATTTACAATCTTTAAATCTGAAACATCTTCGCATGTTTCAATGCCTATTTGAATTTTTTATCACTTATTTCTGTCCTATTCAGTTCACTTTATTTTCTTTTTGATGTAAATGGCCTTGGGTAATTCGATATGCAAAATGTTGAGACAAAATATAATATATAAATGTTCAGCATAGCTGAAATACCGAAATACCGCTTAATGTGGCGTAAAACACAAATCAATCAATGAAACGATTCATTACATTGTAAAAAATTATATTTTCAGAACTTGCAACAATGAAAGCCAAATTATATAGCAATCTGTCAGGAATCTGATATTTGCTTTAATTTATTTTACTATTGCCATCTCTTATATACTGCCAGCTTTGATATTATGCCAGTCGCCAGTGATATTGCCAGTAAATGCTTGCTTTATTTGACAGTTAACCACTGTTTAGAAACTATACGGTAACGGAATATACTTGTCAGCCAGTATTTTGCCAGATATCTGATTAGTGCGCTTATGGAATTTACGACTGTGGATTGTGTTGAGTAGCTGATCAGTGACTACAGTATTAGAATGTGAATAGCGGTTTACTGCAGTGTGGGCGCGGCTTATTTAACTGCGAATAGTAATTTGAATGTGAATCGAGTAGCTTGCTATATAGTGATCATCTGTGCTGATTCTCGAGAGTTCGGTAGTGTACTTCAGCCGACTCGCTGTCTGTGTGTAACAATGAGGTCTATCATGTGACAACGAGGTCTATCCTGTGACACCGAGGTCTATCCTGTGACGAGGTCTATCCTGTAACCACGATAGAGATTCTGGGGTTCATCGGTCAACGCTGGACGGACCAGAATAAACAGACTTGAGTTTTGTGCTTAGCGCTTAAGGTATCTCCGTGGTTAACACTAACTTGATTTAACGTTATTTATCACTGGCAAGCCTCATTACGAACTTCATTACTGGCAAGTTTACTGGCAAAATCCCCCTTTCTTGTATTTATTAGATATGATTTGGTTATTATAAATGTATTGTTTTCAAATTGGCTATGTTTTGTTGACGTCATTTACTGATCACGACATTAAGTTGTGACAATTTGGTGGCAGCGGTGGGATAGATTCTAAATTATGATATCAACAAGACCAGCGAGTTTGTATTTATGTTAAGTATGTTTACTTGTAACTAATTTATTTTTCCTCCCCATGTACAGGAAATGACATTTTATTGAGACGTCATCAAGTTAATATTAACTATGGAAGGGTTGCCTAAGTGGGTTACGGAGGCGGTTAATAAAGAGGCGGAATGTGTTTGGAATTGTTTACATTAACATGTGAATAATCTCGAAAAGCTAGAGATTTTGAGAAAAGAAAAGCTAAAGTAGATGAAGATCGAGACAAAAGGCGTGTTTTAGAGAATTAAAACAAATTGAACTTGATTATGAAGTGAAAATTAAAGAAATTGAAGTACGTACGAACATTCCAGGTGAGGCAGAAAAACATGCTACGGTACGATTACCTAGATTTGTAGAAGGACAGGATATAGATGTTTTCTTGCGGTCTTTTGAAAAATTGGCTTTGCTGTATAAATGGCCCGAGAACACATGGCCGGCTAAACTCGTTCCTGTTTTGACTGGTAAAGCTCTTGAAGCACGTTTAGATGAGCAAGATAGTAACTCGTATGGATCAATTAAACAGGCTATACTCAAACGCTACATGTTAACTAGTGACAAATATAACGAGAAATTTAGGTTTTCACGGCAAAAAACCCTCCGAAACATTTCGTGAGTTTAAAGTTCGAATTGATGTCTTTTTCCATCACTGGTGTGAGGCTGAGAATATTACTGAAAACAAAAGTCCACTCTATGATTTGCTACTTAGGGAACAATTAACCGATAGCTGTAGTAGCGAGCTTCAAATTTGGCTTAAAGAACATCGCCCTAATAGTGTATCATTGGTTTATTTAGCAGAGGCGTATCAAGACGCTCACGGTCGATACAAAGGCCGACAAAGGGATGATGCTAATACAAAACCCAACATGGAGCCTGAAAAGGCCGATTTAAAGCTAAACAAAGATCAAAGGAGTGGCTTTTTTTGTGATAGTCCTTATGATTTCAAATCCCGTTGTCCTCATAGAAAAGGTAGTAGAAATGCACTATGTATTGACAATGGCCATAATAATGATACTACGAGAGTTGTACAAACTATGATACTATCTGATGTGGCCCCGGAAGTTGGACTTAAAATAGAAATTGGTAAAGTAAATGACAATACTGTAGAAGTTAAGAGATACGGGGAGCACCACAATATTTGTAGCTAAACATTTAGTGTTAAGTTCTAATTACACAGGGTCTAATCGTATGATAACTGTAGCGGACGGCACCCAAAGTGTTGCTCCAGAAGCCTGGGTTGACGTTCAAACACCGTATATTACAGGGAATGTTCTGGCAGTTGTACTCGAAAATCCTATTGTAGATTTATTAATTGGAAATGTGATTCGTTCTGAAAATGAGGAATTTTGTCAAAAGGTAGTTTGTCCGGTTACAACTAACGTAACCAACACTGAAGTTAATCAATCAGTTCAGACAAGATCACAAAGACTAAATGAACAAAATGTTAAAGACGAGTTTAGGATTAAACCGGTTCCTTTACTACAAAATCTACATTGGCATGATATTTGTGATAAAGGTACTTTGGTTAAAGAACAGTGTAAAGATGTTACATTAGACAGGATAAAACAGGACAGTACTGAGAATATAACTCATTTTGAGTATAGGGATGATATCCTGTATAGGGAATATGTTTCAAAGTCTGTTAAACCTCAAGGAATAGAGAACTTTGCTCAGATTGTAGTTCCACAATGCTGGAGAGAGCTAATTTTGTCCATGGCTCACGACCTCCCCATGTCCGGGTACCTTGGTAGCCGAAAAACTAGAGGTAAAATTTTAAGACATTTCTATTGGCCTGGAATCTTCCGTGATGTCGCTGATTATTGTAGATCTTGTCCCCAATGTCAAAGGTCAATTCCCTGTGAAAAAACTCATAAAGTTTCACTCATACCTATTCCACCATGGAAGAACCTTTTCAAAGAATAGCTTTGGATACTGTAGGCCCCTTACCCAGGACAAAGCATGGCAACAAATATATATTGACTCGTACGGATTATGCTACAAGATATCCGGAAGCGATTGCTCTCCCCAACCAGGAAGCAGAGACCGTAGATGAAGCTTTAGTGGGTATCATTTCTCGTTTGGGCATACAGGGCGAAATTTTGACTGACCAAGGTACAAATTTTAAATCACGCTTGACAGCTGAATTATGTAGATGGCTTCAGGTCAAACAATTGTCAACTACTGCTTATCACCCTCAAACTCACGGATTAGTAGAGAAACTTAATGATACATTAAAACAAATGCTTAAATGTTTTGCTCATTACCAACCGAAAGAGTGGGACAGATACCTCCCGTTTGTGTTATTTGCCTATAGGGAAAGTTCCACACGAAACCCTTGGTTCTCTCCCTTTGAACTTCTGTATGGTTGTCATGTTAAAGGCCCTATTTCCATCTTGAAAGATAGCTGGGTTGAACCTAAAGCGGAGCAGGCGTCTGTGCTGCATTACATTGTTAATCCGAGAGACAAACTAAAAGATATATACAGTAAAGCTTGAGAAAATGAATTAAAACAAGGAAGCCGATATAAAAGGTAGTATGATAGAAAAGAATAAGACAAATACCAGAGGGTCAGAAGGTGTTGGTCCTTTTGCTCAGTCATACTAGTAAATTACAAGCCCAGTGGTTGGGATCGTACAAAGTTGTTGCTAAAACCAGCCCAGTAGATTATAGGATTGAATTAGTACCGAACAAGTTTAAAGTTATGCATATCATGTTGAAGTTATGGCACGATCGAAAACTTGTAAAACAAATCGGTCAGGATAACGTAACTTTTAGCATGGTAGTTACAGAAACTGAAAATTGTGGGGACTCAAATGGTGATTCTCTTGACCCAATCGTGTTAGCAGAACAATTTCAGAAACAAAAAGAACATTTTCATGATGTAAAGATTTCAGCTGAATTAGATAGGGACAAATGTAATCAGTGTGTGAAGAATTTAAAGGCGTGTTTACGGACATACCCGGTAAAACGTCACTCGTTGAACATTATATTGAAACCACCAGTGATAAACCTATTTTCAAAAAGCCTTACCCGATCCCATATGCTATGCGGGATAAAATTGATTTGGAAATTAACAACATGTTAGAGGCAGGAATAATGGTCGTTAACAAAACAGACGATATTCTACGCATTTGTGTTGACTATAGAGCTTTAAATAAAGTCACTAAGTTTGATCCTATACCTATGCCAAAAATCTCTGAAATTCATAACAAATTGGGAGATGCTACGTATTTGAGTAAAAATGATTTAACAAAAGGGTATTGGCAAATGCCGTTAGACCAAGGTACTCGTGATAAAAGTGCTTTCGTAACTTCTAATGCTCATTATAATTTCACTGTTATGCGGGGGACAGAAGAGCGAATATAATCGCCCGATCGCGCCGATTTTCCAATCGCTGAAAAAATCGCCACGTGTGTTCAGGCCGGCGAAAGCGATTATGATCGCCGAAGCCGTTTGGCCGACCAGTCGCTCGAATCAAACATGTTTGATATTTTCGGCCGGCTTTTAGTCGCCAGCGATTGATCGCCCGGAGTGATCGCCC
>JAVFBZ010143036.1:0-20957 GCA_032466195.1 Katharina tunicata
CTAAATACAGAACTGACGAGGCTATGTGCTTCGACCCGTCTCCATTAATTACTGTATAGATCTGTCTATTAGCGGTAGGTACCATACATAGATATTTATTGATGATAATAATTTTCCGGCAAATGATACATTTTTCGGGCAAAAAAAAGTCTGCCCCCCTAAAAATACACCCTCCCCTACGCCTATGTGTATATCTACCTTAGAGAAAGATTTGCAGCCTTCATCTAGATAAAAATTGGTCAGTTCTACCGTGAACCTCTGTAGTTCAGTCGGTTAGAGCGCTGGCCTGCTAGCATCTAGATCAAAAAAGACACTATTTCAGTGTCCTTGTGTCAGTGCTTACTGTAGAGAAATATTCGCAGCCTTTACCTGGATAAAAATTTGTTATTTCTACCGTGAGCTTCTGTAGCTCAGTAGGTTAAAGCGCTGACCCTGCTAGCCAAAGATCCGAGTTCGAATCCCAGTGGAGGCAAGCAAAATTTTCTTTCTCTACATTTATACAAAAATATATATTGTATAAAGTAAGGAATGCCGGTGTATTTCTGTATGTAAACCTTAATATGCAGGCAATGTGTTGATAAACATGGCTGATTTATAAAACATATTTTCGAGCCCATGCATGATGTATAATTATTGGAATTTTTGTGAAGATCTTGTTTTGAAAAGTGTACAGCTAATGAATGTACAGTATGTAACACCTACCTACGCACTGTTGATCTACATGTATAAGAATAGTTTTGTGCCATCAATTATGTGGAGTTATTCGTGTAATTCTGAAATGAAATGTATATTTTATATAATAAAATGTAGGGAGAGATATTTCTCTTACAAAGTATACATGTACTTTAATAGTGACAGGCATAAAAACTTTCTGTTTTATTGTATCACTACATGTATGTGAACGTCTCAAGTTCTCACTAGCTGGATAAAAATCTGTGTTATCAATGAATAATGATGGTGTTCAGATTCTTATATGATGCCATTCTTACGTCTGCTAATCATTACTGACTGTTGTTAGTCTACCTAAGAGGTGATAGCACAGTATGTGGTTGTTAGCAACCCTCTGATTACACAAGTGTTTATCGCTAACATGAGACGATAATACTGCCTCCAAAAATTGAACCATTTCCTGTGTAGTAGGTAAAATTGTTCTCATGTTTTATGTATTAAATTAGGTGTTGCACAAATGATAATTTTGATTCCTTATTACGTATCAATTTGACATCAGACGAGTAGAAAGTTTTTAAGGTGACTCTATGGGATAAAAGTGGGTATCCCCATGGGTTATCTAAGGGAATATAGTCATGTTCCTTCTTCTTAACGTTCAATAACAGAAAACTTTAATAGGTATAGTCACTTCTGAATATGCCAGTAACCACAGTACATGTATACCATCCCCTGGATATTCCAGAATCCAGGGTACATGTATATTAACCCCTGACAAAGTGAATACTCACCAAGTCTGAAGTAAATCAACATTTGATTATACCAGAAGCTTGAGTATACTGATCCCTGAATACACCTGAAACCTGGAAATATGTACCTTTGTAATATACCTGCAACCAGACTCAACCTGGAATTTGAGAACACCCCCACCCCGTAAGTTAATTTACCCTAAGCATTACTGAATATACCTGAGACCTGTTAAAACTTCATACCCAGCACCTGTACATATACACCTACCCCATCACCTGAGTAAAAGGTTTGATGCAAATGGTGTTTGTCCATATGTTGTAATATGGAGTTCATTAACTGAGCATCTGTGTCTAAAACTGCTGTATCCTTGTGAGATGAATTGAAGCCAGCTTGATTTAACTACTACAACCTTGTAGCACATATTTCCTGGAGGAGAATCAAAATAATGTTTATAGACAATTAATAGTATAGAATATGTTTTTTTTATTATTCAACCTACAAAAATAGAACAGGAAAATAAGTTGACTGTAGATAATTGGACTATTGGATTCTAAGATTTAATGCTAAATTGGACCAGTTTTTTTTTTATTATTCAACCAAAAAAAAAAGAACAGGGAAATGATTTGACTGTAGATAGCTGGTTGAAAAAGAATAGTAGTCCCTACTAGTCCCACTGTTTGAAAAACTGTTTGGGTGGTAAACTGTGGTAAATTAACAGATAATAGAAGATGTGATATCCTTCAATTCAGTGATTTATTTCTTGATCTACATGTATTATACACGGGTTGCCGTGAGAGGCATTTGTTAAATTAATCCTTCATCGTGTTTGACTTTTTCGACAATATTCAAAGCGTTAAGTAAGGAATTTATCCGCACCTGATTAAGGCTGGTTGCTGTGTTTATTGGATGGTGTCTTGAGCCATCCCAGACAAGGTTGGGCTTTTTTTTTTAATTTCAATTGGTTTACTGCCAAAAACTGAAGGTGTAGCAGACAACTAGATGAGAACCAGCTTACCCATTTCTATTTGAAACTCCTAACTGATGACAACACCTAGATACTTCTGACCTTAAGGGTGTTATAGCTTGTCATCGAGGGAAATACAAACCATCCCATCCAATGAGATCCTACACATTCTGTTCTGTATGCTGTTCATGTTGAACTTTTCTAAACCTCTTTCCATGCGCCCAGAAGGTTTTATTCTGTCTTTTAATCTTAGATACATAAAAGAAGTGCTAATAATTGCCAAGATGACAGTGGGTTTTTTTTTTTGTTTTTTTTTTTGTTTTTTTCTTCAAACACACACAATGTGAAGTCCCCCATTCTTGTTGAAAATTTTGAACTCTGTGAGTTCGGATCAGCAAAATGTTATTCCGAAAGTGAGGTGATTTGTGAAGTCAAATGACATCTACCCTTCTTTTGGGTGGTGTAATGGATCGCTACTTTTATGCAATGTCATAAGGAAAACAACGTAAAATAGTTTCAAATGAAAGAACAAAATGTGTTATTAAAATTTTTGTCAGTGAAATCTGCAAGAATGTAAATAGATTTATTTCTAGTGAAACTTCAGCTTACATTTTACTAGGTATGGGCTGTTTTTTATTTTATTTTTCTATATCATCCATGCTTTCACAAAGTTCATTTTATAGATTTTTGACACTGGACAAGATTTGAATACATATATTGTATTTAATACTAAACACTTAATACTCAGACGGTCAGACCATTAGATCATCCAACCTGTAGCGCCATTTACTTTTTTCTTGTAGATCTAATTTGATCGAAAATATAAGAAATGTTGACAACATTAATGGGAAACAAGTTAAATTTTTATGCATAGCTATTTAATTTTTTTATGGATTTTAAAATAAACCTATGTTCTGATGTGAAAAAATATAATTACAATTTTTTTATTTTTTTTGCTAATCATTAACCACTATGTCAAACTTTGTTACTCAAAATGGTTCATGTCTGGTTCTCTCTTTTTTGGTAGCTGCCGGTTGAAAATGATACATTCGAGACAGTTGGTTCGTGGTGCTGCGTGGCTGGGACGGTCACGGCCTCCCTCAAGCTAGACCGTAAAGGATTTACACTAAAAGAGGCAATTCCAGTCTGGGCGGAGATCAAAAACTTGAGTAGTAGAAGGATAACGGGCACACAGGTCTCCTTAATACAGGTAAAAATTACCTACTGATAGGTTCGAGGTCAGTTTTTAGGAAATTTTGTCATCTGTTATTTGTAGACCGGAAGGTGATTAATTGATTGATTGGGCTTAAACACGGTGGTCAAAGTATGTCATGGCAGCACTCTACTCCAACAGTAGATAACCACACTATAAACACAACCATAAAATGTAAAGCAATCTGCTCCGTTGGACGATTAATGTTCCTCCATAAGACCAGTGCTAATTAAAGACTAACATAAAATAATATTGTTCTAAATGTCTTAACTTATATATGCCTCTAAATAAAGAGCTATTAAGTAAAGACTGTTAAAGGACATTTATTATGTTAGAAGGCAAAGGGTATGGTCTCCTGAAGATAACTTAAATAAAGTTGAAATAGTGAGTCAAAAATGGGATTCCAAAATGGTATTTTTGGAACAACTGAAATAATCCATCACAACTTTTTATTTTGCAATTTTCATAAATTTTCATATAAATACATGGCTATGAATTTAAGATCAGTTGCTTATGACTATTTTTTTTATTCTTTGTCACCAAATTCAGACTTTAAATAAAACTTGAATGTAAAGCTGTAACTGTGGATGTCCATAGTTGCATTGCCCTGATCCAGTTTTAGGTTTACCCTGTGTGAATTGTAGTCTGACTGGATGAGAGTGAAAATGTCTGGGCAATTGTCAAGGGGCATGTATCCCATCAATCATCACATGGAAATAACATAAACATTTGAAAAGAAAGAAATATAAAGAAAGTAACAATTCTGTATAATTATCAGCAGTTTGGCTGTAAATATTTTTAAATAGATATGTTTTTACCAATCAATGAATAATTACAAATGTAGTAATTTCTGATGAATAGACAAATGAACATCCAAGTGTTTTTTAGGAACCGATTTAGCAATAATCAATAAGATTTTTAGGGTACTTAGCGAGTACATTTTGGAAGCCATTCCTTGTCTGTTCAGGGCCAGGCATGTTTACCATCAGTGATAGCCAATTACTTTATGTCCAGTTAACTAATGACCTGCCGACAGAATCCTCCAGTACATACTTCCCCACTTGTCATCAGGCTTGGTTGAGGGACCCTGTTGTAAAACTTTCAGCCGGAACTGCCAAATACACTACCTTTGAAAAAATACACCTGATAAGCATATGAACATGTTTTATCATTACCTAACTGAAAGATACACCTGATAAACCAACATCTATGAACATGTTTTATCAATACCTAACATAAAAATACATTTTGGACCACACTCAAGTTTACATGTATATCATTATTGTATGACCACTTTTGAATGTATCACACACCGGTACAAGGCCATCTAGCATCCATATAGGTACAGTGTAAGAAGAGGAATTTGTGTGTGAAGTTTCTTGAGGAATTTTGACGTAAGTTCCTCTCCTTATTTTTTATGTTTTTACCAGTCACCCACAACACCATTATCATTTAAGTGAAATACCCTTTAGTACTAGGTTTAATAACAAACAATGAAATAAAGAAGTCTTTGCTGGGTTGTCCATTGTCCCTTTTTGTGCCCTGTGGCTCGGTTGAGCGTTAGACCGTTGAGTCCCCTTCCCAATCCTCCTTTTGACTTTGGATGTGTAAGGGAAGTTCTCCAGTTGCTGCTGAAATTGCGGGGTGTTTTGTAAAAGGTTCTTTCTCAGTTTTCCACCATAAACCGGCAATTCAACGTCCTCATATAAATCTTTGTGAAATAGCCTCGAGTCCAATGTTAAACACCAACCAGAGTTTGAAATAAATCTCAAATGTTTGGGCCTCAGCAATAGCTATATTTGTGGAACTGATGAACCTCTAACCAACATGATTCATAAACTTGAGTATGGCTGCCTTAAAAAAACAAATCTACAAACTGTTTCATGTGTTTCCCTTTGTTGAAAAACAATTCTTAAAAAGTACTCCAAAAATGGATGTGTATCCATCTGGAAAACATGATATTAATATTATGATATGAAAGTCTATCTTTTGTCCAAAGATGTTAATTACTGATCGTCTCTTGCCATTTTCCCAACTCTAAGACCATGGTATTAACATGATGTTTTTAGATTGGAGCTCTGGTTTTGAAAGCCTTGATTTTTATATCCTAAACCACCTGTCAAATCTCAAAGATAATTAATTCTGTTTGCTTTTCCATTTGTGTTCATGGACAGAAATACTGATAAAACTCTGAAAACTTTTACTTTCCCACAAAGAGAAAGAAAAGAGATCAGTTAATATTTTATCAGCTTCGGTAAACAAAATTGCTTTTTGCGTTTCCATCACTGGGATATCTGGCAGGAAATCTTCAATAATATCAACCAGCGAGACGGTAATAGATTTTTTGACGTCAATCGTAGCCGCAGCACGGAAAGAAAACATTCTTCTTGACAAGTCACCGTTTCAGAATAAGCCTTCTGTTGGTGCAAAACGGGATGTTGGTTTAATTACTCTCGCTGATTTGGTCGGTGATTTTATGAGATGGATTGAAACATCTATTTGAATGTGTTTTCTACAAGCCTGCCTTCCAACTGGCGTTGATTGATTACCGACACTAGCTAGCTGGTTGGTGTGAGATGCTCAGTGGTGTGAGGCCTTCTCCTATTTGACGGACCATCATGTCCTGGTTACATCTTACAATCAATAAGGAGACATCACAAAAGATCTTGGAAAATAAGACAAATTTTTACAGGGATTTCTTCTGAAGTACTACTTCAGTATCTACTTTAATATCTTCTTTTGTTTGCGTTGCTTTTTGAGTGTTTTTTTTATGCTTCTCTTGCCTATTCCTGTAACTACTTACGTGTTTTGTTAAACTCTTCCGAACTATTGTTATTAAAATAGCCCTCATGTATTTCCACTGAAGTGAACTGGGTCTATCTGGTACATTCATCACAATTTGTTTCAAGTTACAGAAACAATACAGTAACTTACGCTTTCTATTACCTCTAAGTACAGTCTTCACAGTGTCTATCTATATCTTGTTAATTTGAGTGAAACTTTCCCCATCGTGTCTAACAAACAATATATTGCAAAACTTTTCTTTCTATTTGTGTTCATGAGATTCACCTCTTGGCTTGTTTATACTAATTCAGCTCGCATTAGGTTCAAATTACCCTGTTGTCAACCTTAAGTATAAAACAGAAGGGTTCTGAGGGCTGCAGAGATTGTGGTGTGGTTTCTACAAGTTTTATTCTCGGTATTCCACCTTACACCGATAAAGCAAAGCCATCATATGTCACATACCCTTGAACTCAATGATTAAAATAAATACATTTTATGTTTATTCAGAATTTATTTTCCTTGCCGTCTTTGCTTATACTGGTACCTTCATATGATTAAATAATTCTGCTTTCAGGTCTTCAGCAATATGTTTCAAAAATTTATCTTTTAATGTGGGACATTAAAGGTTTATTGAAACCTCTATCTACCTGTGTATTCTACAATCCTGTCATCCATCTTGCATCCATCCATCACACAGACACTGGCTACAGTGTACATGGTTGGTGTGATCTGCTCAGTCATGTGATGTCTTCTTTTATTTGATGGACCATCATGTCCTGGTCACATCTTACAATCAATACAGGCATCACAAAAGCTCTTTGACAATAAGACCCTTTTTACTGAGATTTCTTCTGGAGTATCAATATCTACTCTATTCTCTTCTTTCGTCGGTGTCATGTTTCTAGCTGTTTTTGTTCTTGTCATTGTTATTTCTGTAACGAGTTTCAGCAAGCAATGATTTCTCCTGAAGTACTGTCTATCGTCAATATCTGGGACATTTATCTATGATTTTTTTTTCGCCTTGTGTAAGTAACAGCACACAGGAGTATGGCAGCTACAATCTAATTGGGCTTAATGATATCTCTACTTGGCTTTTTTTCATAAAAATTCATGCGGGTCGTTGGGTGGTAGCCTCCTGTGCCCTTGTGCTTTCTGAGCTAAGGGGTATCAGGAAACCAATACCGGTATGTTTTAGTGTCCTGATTTTTGTTCTGGAAATGTATTGTAACGTCTGTGTTGTCAGTGTCTTTCAAATGGTTTTCTTCACCATTTGGGCTGGCACACCATCATTTGAGATAAATATTCTGAAATAATACGTAAAAAGAACTGATCAAACAAACAAATCAAACATAAAAATTCCCAATTCATTTCTATGCCGTCTTTGGTTGTAACAACAGTGGTATAGAGTATTCCAAGAGACAGTAGTTCCAGAGATCAGTAAATTATATAGAGTTAGAGAATCTGCAAAGTAGGAAGTAATGTTGATAAAGATCCTGATAATGTCATCTTGTATTTAAGTACATGTGGCCTTATTGAGTGCCGAGTTCAATTGATCTAGGCTGTATTAATTTTAAACTGGATCAGGTAAAGTACTGTCACTTTGATGGTGTATATTAAAGTTATTGGAGGATTAAACTTTCTTGAGCAATTGGACTATGGATTCCGAAATAATACAGAATTTCATAATGCTTTATTTATCAGAAGATCTATTTCTTATTCAATATTCCAAGTTTTGAATGCTTATTCACCTCCATTTAGATTAAAGTGAACAATCATATTTCTTGTTTGATAAATATGAATTGCTCTTAATCATTGCCTTCATACTTCTATCATTTTTGTTTACTCAAATTTATCTTCATAACAGTACCATCTTGATAGCTTCAAACCACAAGATTGTGGGAAAAAATCTCTTCAAATCAAATATAAACATGTCAGGAATATTTCACCAGCAAATATCTTCACCAATCAAATAAAGGTTTAATCAAACGGCACGATAACTTTCAAACTCTTTGGATATATGCAATACTGATAGTTTGTTTATAAATGATTGTCATGTGTAGATAGTTTGTGAAATTGTTTAGTCTGAATTTCCACAGTTGTCCATCTGGACTGTTCAAGTAATATATTTACGTGACAAAAACGAAGCGTCTTGTAATGTAGATATTTGAGCTTTTTTTTTCAAGATTGTTACAGACTTGGATTAAAGTTGTTCCGAGTAAAACGGGTCATTTGCCTACATCAAAAATCGGCATAATAATCAGTTATGGTAGATCTTTATAACTATCAATAGTGTGCCTTCCTCTTAAACAAATCATATATCCCATATTTTTATCGTTAAAAAAAAACTAGCTTAGTTGATGGACATTTGATAAGGTTATCCAACAGCCTCAATTTTGTTTTATATCATTGCTTCAACTTCAATCACTGCATCCTGAAGCCTGTGCTGATAATCAACGTTTTTGTTTATTCAAATCTGTCTTCCAAAATGTACCACCTTGATAACTACCCCAGATTGTGTGGAGATGTCTTTAATAAAACGTTAACTGGTTAACATGTAAGAAATATTTTGTCGGCCCCATCTCCACCAATCACATAAAGCCGTCTTCAAACGGTGATAAAATTGTGAAAATCTTTGGGTACAGATAGTTTGATGATGGACAAATCAGATGCTTCCAAGTTGCGCAAGTTTGTTTAGTCTGAATTTCAGCAACAAGCGTCATTGCAATCAGCAAGCTTGATTTCCACATGGATTCTCCTTAGATGTATATTTGGGTCTGGTAAACAGTGCCTTTAGCAAAATCAGATATATATTGACTAATCCGTTGGGTGTTCATTTTTCTCTTTATGACTAGTGGATAATGGTGCGGATAATGTAGATGTCTGCGTTATTTCTCTGAATGGTTGATCATTCATCTGCCAGTCTGCTTTTATAACACCCAGTCTTTTTGCAGATATAAATAAATGAAATCAAATAATGTGTACTGGGGTACATATGCACTTATCGCTTTAGCAGCACTTTTGGTGGTTGTAGGGACCCTCCTTGAGCTCTCTGACCATCAAGAAGCCTGTTAGTGTCCTGTAAATGTCCTGTGTTAATAGTGGCATTTAATCACTTAGGGAGAAAAAATGCCATCGTATGAGTGAAACAAGGTTAATCACAGCATAAAACCCCAATCAAAGAAACAAAATCATACAGATGTTAACATCTATTGCTTTAAGAAACCTTAAATTCAGTTTTCAATTCCTTGTGAAGTACAACTGAATACACTACCTGTTATACTAAGTTAAGTACAACTATTTAATGACATAAGCTTCCTGAGAGATGACCTTATTTATTTTTATGTTTCCTCTTTTTATATGATGTCTGTTTGGAATCTTTCTATTTATAATTCCATATGGTTTATAGCTCGTCATAAACACCATCCCAGAAAGTCGGGATATGCCTGTAAAAGTTAAGAGGCCGATAGAGATTCCATGTGTCTGTGTTTTTAATTACCTTCGTAAATTGGGAAGAGCACTTACATGTACCTAAATGTCTTATTTACCTGGTAGAAATTCTGATTATTTGTGCAGAAATATGGAATTAGAGCCCTATCTTAACTTTTATTTTTCCATTGAAATAAGTATTAATGAATAATACATTAAAACGCTTGTCAACTTAAACAATACTATAAATGAGATGTCTCTTAAAAAAAATTGCTTTTCTAAAAATATTTAACTACATATAACTTGTTTGAGCGGCATTTAGAAGTTGAGGTAATAGAAGACATAACTTTATGGATTCCAACTTCTTTATTGAAGCAAAGCGACGTTTCGGTCTCTATCTCTATTCGCTTGATAACGGTCTCAGGATAGAGACCGAAACATCGCTTTGCTTCAATAAAGAAGTTGGAATCCATAAAGTTATGTCTTCTACATATAACTTGCCTGATATCCATTTCATGTTCTAAAAAAATAGTCATGCCCTAATTATGTTTCATTATGTTTCATAATTAGCCATAGCTGGTACTTCGAATTGATTGCAGCTCATAAATAACAAAATAAACAGTAGGGTTTTAATTACTCTAAACTTATTTCACAAGTTTGGGAATATTCTATTTTTGGTTCAAACTTCATTTAGATATAATGATCTGTGAAAACTTAGTTAAAGAAATTTATAAATAGTAGGCCAAAAGGTATTTAAAATACATACATTTTGGATCATGTACATAACGGGATGTGTTTAATTCTGATTAAAGGGAGATAATGTGGTGGGTATTAGTGTCAAAAGTTGTCTCCCTTTTTCCAAGTTAAATGTAAGGATGTTTGGTTATGGTTTGAAAAGTCTTGCTGAATAAAAATTTATCTGGGAAATTTATTGAAGATAGTTGATCATAAATAACAAATTTTCAGAATTTGGTTGACAGTTTTTTTAGATTTGTCCTACGACTACATTTTAGTGTGATAGGCTGCTGGGGCCCGTGTGGGTTTTTTTTTTTTTTCAGCTCCTGTACCTTGCCCTTACAGTTACTTACAGTTAAGTAGAATTTAAACTATTTCCCCAAAAAAATATTTAATATTTAAAAAAAAGAAATCTAAATAGTGACCATTAAAATTTCTCCAAACTTGTATATTTTCAGAACATCACATATTACTCCTATAGAGGGAGATTCACAGAGACCATTGTTCTAGTAACAATCCATAAGGGTACTATATCTCCACGAGGGAAACAGTGCTGGCATGGAGAGTTACTCAGTATTCCTTCTGTACCTCCGTCTCACCTCCGAGGCTGTAAAATCATTGACTGCCAATACATACTCGAGGTAAGTACACGTTTGAAGTCTGCTGAGTAGAAATTCTTGCTCCATCCTAGATTTTTGGGAGGTTGATGTGCCCTGGTGCTCTCTGACCTCAGGGGTCTCAGAAAGCCACGATGGTTGTTTGGTTCCCTGCTTGTCCTGTGTGATCGGGTTTGGTCGGAGCTTCCTGCGCTCGGGTGCTCTGTGAGCTAAGGTGTATCAGGAAGCTGATTTGTTTATGGTGTCCTGTTTTTTGTCTTATGAATATGCTGTGTTGTCTTCTTTGGGCTAATGAAGAAAAACAAGTTCTGTGTGATAGGCATTGTCTGTTACCAATGTTGAGCGGATTTTCTAATCCTGGTAAAATTGATAATGTTAACATATTTTGGTATAATTGACTTATTTTGTAGCATCAGAAATTGCAAAAGTGTACAAAAGATTAAACTTATTGAATTTATTGAATCTTCTAAACCCTCAATGATTGACTAAAAATAAAGCACTGTTCTGTTCCTAATATAGCCTTACTCTGTTTCAGTTATGTATTCGGCCGTCAGGGTTGGCAAGAAAAATAAAGCTTCCATTGGATATCCTAATCGGAACAGTTCCCCTTCAGGAGGCCCAGCAAAGGCGTGTGTCGTACCACCCTCTGCCCTCACCCCCATCACCCACAGACTCCTCCACACCATTCTTCCCAATGTTTTATGACAGCTCATCAGATAAAGTGTTCCTAACAGACAGCTCACTACTTCAGCACATGTTACCCACAGCCCCGCCCTTGGAGGAAGACGATGACATCCCTTGAGTAGGGATTGGGCAAGATTCCATAGCACCATATACAAGGTAACAGTCATTAGTTACTTTGTTGATAGACTTTCTACTCTCCTAGAGTAGTGTAGGATATTCTTACTGTGTGGGCCTTGGTTGAGCGTTGGACTATGGAAACCTCTTCACTGTACCCGGAATAGGTTTGATCCCTCCTGTGGACCTTATGTGTATAAGGGAAGTTTTCCGGTGGCTGCGAAGTTCATGGGGTGGTTTTTACGAGGTTTCTTCCTGGTTTTCCACCATACACCGGCAACGCAAATTAATAAGTCGTCATATAGGTGAAATACTTTTGAGTACGACGTTAAACACTAATCAAACAAACAAACAAATCTTACCATGTGATGCTGCTCCAAATGTCTCAATGCTAAAGTCTGTCTTTTTATGCGCCCATCAATCGACGGAACATTGTTGTAAGGGGTTGTTTGTCTGCTATTTTGCTTCCTGGTGTTAATTTATAAATTGCTTATCTGGTTTTAATCAAAGTCGGTTAGAATATAACATATGGTAAGATATCGCATTGGATTAAGTTTGGTGTATGTCCACCAGGTGGGATTGAGTTTAGTTTGTGTATGAATACTGTTGGCGCCACCTTGTTAGCTAAGAATAATCTTTGTTTCCAGCAGATTACATAAAAGCTGCCCATGGGAATCTCATACAACTAGGTGCAAATATTCCATGTAGCAAGATGTTGTATGGGATTGGCGTATGTCTGCCTCAAGGTAGTACCAATTGGTGACAAATTGTGTTTGCAGCCACTTAGTTTCCAGCTGTTATCAGAGATAATTCACTTGTTTGGACCCATTCCACAAATATGGGATCAATTAATGTTCAGTTAATCCCCCACCCCCACTATCTTACCTGTCCTTTTAATTGAAGACAGGTAAGTTATGAATGAGTAGTTTCACCCTTGAAATTTTCAATAACACTTTGCTAATAAATATTTGTTTGTATGTTTTAGGTGAAGGGAGTCTTAAACAGTGGGTCCAGAAATAACCAACCAATCATCTCTTTATAAAACAGTTCATCTTTAATCTCGCCTGATTAGATATGTGCTTTCTGTGTCCCTACCATCGTGCTATCATTTCGTGCTTACAACTGTATGTGCCACCAAGACCTTTGTACATTGGGTGCCACAGACTTGTTCAACTCAGATTTGTTGTAGTTATGCCTGGAACTGAAATTGTTCAAAAATGGTTTACAATAAAGACAGAAATGTTGATCGTGTGAGGAAAATCTCAAGAACTATGAAAGGGGGATTTGTCATTGTTCGGCATGTCACTGAGATTGACTATATGTAGTAACTACTAGTTTGCTCTTGAGGAAAGCAATTCCGATGGAGGTTTTTATGAAGACAGGTAAATTGTAGTTGTGAGAGAAATTATAAAAAGTGTGATTTTATATTTTTATGAGTGGACAAGGAGAGAATTTTGACAGACAAAAGAATGGAAGTTTTTGTTTTTATCTCTTTCATTTGACATCAGATGTGTGTGGAAAATTGTTCGTCTTTTGAAGCAGAAGAGGAAGTGTCTTTGACTAGAAACAATCTTTTTTCAATGTGTCAGTGCTGAGTATAGAGACCATGAATATCAGAAAACTGAAAGGACGGTTTCTTTATGTTTAGTCTCTCTACTATATATTATTTACCCGGGGAAAAACTGAAGACGTTTCAATTTCTTGGTTTTGTGTTAAAAAAATTGTTTTTGTTTTCTTCACTTGGACTTGAAAGACTAATACTGTTGATTTATGCAGTACATAGTACAAGTTAAACTATGAATGGAACAAGTGCTTTAAGTTATGAGCAGATTCGAACCTGCAGAATAAAATAATCCATGGACCAAGGGAGAAAACTCTTGGTGACGTAAGGAAAGGTGACTTGAGAGCCTGTAAATAAAATCTGTGTGATAAAATATAAAATGTATGGCAGAGCATTTAATGTCGATGGTTAACCATTTTTGACACGTTTTAAGTCCCAAACTGTATCTAAAATTAATTATTTTTTATTTCCAATTGTTGAAATGATTGTGAATACAAAGAAATCAACATTGTTGTTCCAAAAACTGAGAAAATTTTCAGAGAAAAAAAAAATCCAAACCATTGGCATTAACTTCACCATAGCTATTGTGGGATTTTTAACAATGTTGTTAGTCATTGTCCCAAAATACATATACATTAATTTCTCAAATTTCCTTTCAAATCTTATCTTTTAAAATTTTTCCTGCGAGCGAACGGATGTCTTTGATCATGTTAAAAACTCTTTTATACTAAAATCTTTAAACAGGTCAAATTAAACTAAAATTCGTCCCTTTTTTTACAAAAAAATACAACAGATGAGAAAAAAAGAAGATAAAAACTATTCTACTGGTTAGAATTTTTTCTTCATTGTGGATAGTCACCAGTCACTTATCGTTGTTTTGCACTGGTTTGCAAAATAGGTTTTAGTATAATATAAATGTATTGAAATATTTAAAGAAATTATTAGTTGAATTATTAAAGGTTAACTTGTTATTTTAAAAAAAGTATCACTTTCCTGTATTCTCTTTTTGCTGCATTCAAATGTATCACAGCAAATACTATTACTTTCTTTATTTCAAAGACTCGGAATTGCAAAGATAATCTTTTTTTTTCTTTATATTAAAGTTTTATGTAATAAGAACAGATGTATGCATTTCTTTTTTTTTTATTCTTATTTTTCTCTGACTCTGTAACTTTTCTACTGTAACATTTAACAGTCTTTAAGTCGGTATACCTGTGATTGTTTTAATACTTCTGATAGACGCAATGTACATTGTAGGATGTGAAAGCCTACTTTTTTTCTTTTTAAAAAATTTAAAAGCTCTTAAATTTTATATACTTTCCATTTTGAACACAGTCTGATGTGATGATATCCTTGAAATTTCATTATGTCATGATTGTTAAGCGAAGCGGGAGAGAAAGTTTTATGAGAACGTTACTGTGTTCTCAACATTATACAGTATGTCAAAACTTTTATTCTTTGTATAACTGTTCATGATACTTTTCATTGAGAAAGCTGTCATTAAAATGTCAATAACTTGTTAACTAAACAAATTAACAACGTTGTTCTTTCACCATTTAAGTATATTCTGTTGAGATTGGTAATCATTGCTTGAAAAGGGTCTATGCACCTAGGCTGAAACGTTGCTTATCAATATACACAGAAGTTGAAAATCCATCGAAGTTATGTTTTTGTTTAAATGTAAATGTCCACCAAATTTAACAAATATTACCTCAGTGAGTAAAAAAAAAATCTGACTAAACTTTCACAAACAGTATTTTCATTCTTTAATTTAGCAATTTTACCATACTTAGAGTATTAGTGAAAATCATTCCATCAGATTACATGGATTTTATTAACCTTTGACACATTTGTTACTGTATTTGGGACCTCATTATTAAACCTCTTCTGTTTTCTTTCTTTTACTTCAGCGACTTCACCCAAAAACAATTTCTGACTTCAGTTGAAATAATTTTAGCAAGTTTTTGAAACCTACATTTTCTTTCCAGTCAAAAAATATATTGGGGGAGATTACTCTGCTAAGAAAAAGTGGTGACCTCATATTATGTTTATATACCTATGCTATACGGCATTTTAATGTTTTGGGTCCTTTGATCTTTTTTGGGGTCATATATTTGCAGTATAAATTTATAGTTTGAATTAATATTTCTATCTATGTCTAGATTAGGTACCAATATTTTAGTTTCCATTGGCTTCAATTTATCTCAGAGCTTTATATTTATGGTAAATGCGTCATCTTCTCTTTTGGAATCTCAATGTATTTCTTCAATATTGAACCCAGGGATTAGAAAAACTAAGCTCTCTTTGGTTCAGATGTCAACATTGCTTCTTTATAATTCTTGCATTTTATTTTGGCCACTCTATGTCCAATTTAATCGTAATGCTGATCAGATTGATTGATTTTTATTTTGTAAGCCACATGTATTCTGATCAGAATGTTCATTCATACTTCACAGACAATCTCACTATGCTTATTTTGTCTCTGTAACATTGCATTAAGTACCACATGCGTTTATACAATATGTTCCTTTTTTTTTTGTACTTTCCGATTCAGGATTAAAAAAAAATCTTCCTTTGTCTCAAAGCCTTATTATACAGAATTAGCCCTTTTTATATCTCGCTGTCTGATATATTTTACCATGAAACAATATTGCTATTCTTGTATCATACATCATGATGTTAAATGGTGAATAGTTCAGATAATTTTGTCATTGGTTGTATTATGTTTTCTGTTATTATTCACAATTTTATTGTGCGTAACTAACGCTAATAAATGAAACACGAAAAAAGCTCCATGCTTCAAATTTTCTTCACGTATTACATCACAACTTTTATTAAATTTATTAATTCGTTGAATCAATGGGTCCGGGTTACGGTACATTGCATTGTAATGCAGGGTCTTGGCTTGCAAAAATTACGCTTAGAATACCACAGTATAACATCAGCATGGATTACAAGAGAAAAAACATTCTTAAATGACTAGTGCCCGAAGTAATTCTCCCATGAAATTTTATAATTTTTTTACATTTTATAGGACGGAGAGTGACCGTGAAACATTCTTTGATAAAGGTCTCCGTCCTATAAAATGTCAACAAATATTAAATATCATAGGAGAGTTACTTCTGGTACTAAAATGACTGGTGATATTTATCATTTTGGACAAGCCCAAAAACACACCAGACGTTTCCTACATAAAACAAAATATCTGATGTTATTATTATGTCACAAGTTTCAAGGGTTAAACGTTTCTCCAAAGATTGATTGATTGATTGGGACTTTTACACATAATTATCTCTCCCATATAAGACATAGGCTATAGGCAAACAGCGGGCGCGCGCCCCCCGTTTCCGCGGTTCTGAAAAATATTTCTTGGCAAAAGAGAGCGGCAAATAAAATTGGAGTATTACCTCTGCCTACGATGGTTTGCCTGGAATTCAAAACTGTGTATTCCAATAGCCTCAGTGTCTGTGATTGCAAGCCAGCGAGAATTCGAAGCGTAATTCCAGGTAAACTTCGGGTTCATCATGGCATTTGTTAAGTTCCTCTGTATCCCGAACAATTCACTCTTTAAATGCAGTCAATACCGTAGTTCTCCATATTCTCACTGAAATAGTTCAACTATGTCTCCTTAATTGCACAGAATATTGTGTCTGTATATAGCACAATTTGAAATGTGAAATGGATGATCCAACAAGAAAGAAAAATTATAATTTTGAAATTGAACATTTGCGTAAATGTCTACATAGAGGGGATAATCATGTCTCGCAATTCTGTTCAATAGCGAATGCAATAATCGATACCAATTAGCAATAATCCAAAATTATTATTACTTTTGTGGAAAAAAAAATATTTGAGATGTAAGCTTACAATTATGCGTATAGGATGATAATCCTCTTGAAGAAAAAAGCTCAATATATAATAATGATTGCACACATGTCACGTCATACATGTTTGTTCTACTATCAATATAACTTTATCATTTTCACATATTCCTTACTTGCTTTAATATCAATAAGCTATACAGTAGTTGGAAACTCTATCTGTAGGTATGTACGTGTATGTACACAAACAAACCATTTTAATGTTCTGATTGCCACTGTTTTTTATTCGTTCGGAAAAGTTTCATCGACGCAAACAAGTGTGTCCATCTAAAAGTAGTGACGTGTCTGATATGTTTCATGAAAACCGTTTTAGTAATTCAGACCTAAAAAGTCACCCAAGAGCGGGATAAAAGACTTGTTTGGTGCTTAACGCGGTGCGCATTTTACGTTATCAAACAGGTCTACTTTCAAATAAATACTACTTTAATCTGCACAAAACCGAATTTTCACAAAAAATTTTCACATTTCAAAAATATTCATTGAAATGATAAGCGCCAAGAAATATACCGGTAGATACAGTGCTAAAATGTATCCACTAGAACATAAATACACATTTTTAATTAATCCACTATCAATTTAATTGTTTTTTTTTTTAAGTGTCTATACTTGGGAAATACATAGTATATGGACGTCTATGGTCACGTGAATGCTATATAGACCTACATACATCACACATTACAAAGTGTTATATATCTACTAGATGCTGACAGCACCGCAATATCAGAGCGTGCACAGTATAATATAATCCCATCTCAGGGACAGTTGAAGTATATTCGACTTTTGGCATTTGGCCAAAATGAAATCAACATATTATTCCACGGAATCGAACGTCTATGCCATACAAGGACATTGACAGGATGTATAAAGCAGACGACTCCAGAGAACATGTTGGAAGTAACTTATCGGTAACATAAATTCACAATCTATATATCATAACAGTAGAGGATTAATTTATGATTTCTATGGCAACCCTTAATTAAAGGTGAGTTTGTTTGTTTTCAGTTGTGAACATCTGAAACCGAGCTCTGACGCAAATTGGAAAGAAAGTGGCCTTATAAATATAATATATACTTTACAAACATGCCCACAGATCCGTTTGGGCTTACACCTGCATGCGCGATTATTCGTTATGCATGGACATGTATACCATGCAATAATAGTTCTCTTCATATAAAGAATACGGACTTTTTTTGCTGGAAATTTAATAAACCTATATAACGAACTTTTCAGTATTATTAAATCGATCTGAATTGAAGTTCGACTAAAGTGAACATCTAAAACCGAACTCTGTGGCATAAATTGAAAAGAAAGTGAGTCCTTTTGAGTAATCTTGTTTATTGCTATCTGTCATGCATTGCATACACCAAATAACATAGAACATTTGTGTGGACAATAACTTCTTTACATTTATTCACCTCCGTTTTAACATTGTTTTGAAATTAATTGGGGTAGAAGTTGTCGTTCATATAACGAATTTGTTTTCATAGTAAATCCCTTCCAATGGAGAACAGTTGTAATAGGCCTATATATATATTTTTGTATAAATGTTGAGTACCCGGTAATGTTTGTAATATATATTTAATATATCGGCTTATGTATACTTTTGAAGTATATCAAGTTTTTCTTCAAAATAATACACTGTAAAAAATACATTGTTGTAATTTTTAAGGCAAAAAGCGCAGGTAATTTTTGACCACTTGCTTTAGCTGCATGCAATACGTATATACTATATATATGCTGAAGCACTATAATAACATTTACACCAAAAGTATTGTAGACTTATGCCTTTCCGTTGCACGTTAATAAACGTTATATCTGTAAACAAACTCTATGTCTTGTGTGAATTATCTGTAAGATAATGTTCACGAATTCACATTTTGTACATCCATACTCATATATATGTAAAATAACACTCACTCCAAATCATGCATGTTACACTTTAATAACACTTTAATTGCATCACATATCAATGCAAATAATAAACTTAAAAATGTATTGTTTTGCAGCAATGTATAGTGTTAAATATACAATTTTATTAGAGTGTAATGTGTATCAAGCCTAAATAGAATTTCTGTCAAAAGGCTATTTAAATTGCGCACACATTAAGGTTTAAATGCATGACTTGCCAATTATCTATATTGTTTCATCAATAATTTCGACAGTCGCACGGTGCATGCATGTCGTATATATAAATAAGTACGATGTAATTTCATATTCCTTCATCTATACAAAAAATAAGGGTGCGCGGTTGGTTGGAGGGAGCTTCCTGTTGTCACTTGTCCTCTATATCGGGCAACACGAAACCGTTCTGTTTATATGATGGCTTTGCGTCTTGTGATTGTCCTGTCTTGCCACTGTTTCATGTGCAAGTGAGGTCGGTGGTGGTTTCCTTCACCCATTGGTCTGTAACACATCGTAATTATAGAGTGAAATAACACGAAGAACGGCGAAAACCCATATTAAGTAAATAAATAAATTTAAAAAATCGTCTTCATGGTGAAGTCGGTCGAACTTAATGTATAGCTATGTGTAAAATCTTATAAAAAAGACTCACCGAAAAAAAGATAAAAAAATTGGCAGAGAAATGTATTGAAAATGTAAGTTTAAATTGAGTTTTACGAATATTAGATCCGAAAATACAGTTCAAGTAAAGCACTCGAAATTTATAATGAGTTTATCATTATAAACGCAATATCCAGAAAATCGCGGAAACGGTAAAGAAATCATTTAATTCAAAAATGCTTTGCTCTTATCGGATTAACATTACCGGTATTTATATATATTATATGTATATCAGGTAGGCTATAAGGTCAGAAACCTTTTTTAAATTGCAGATTTATTACTTTGTATTCCATTTTCGTGATTGTATTTTAATTTAATGTCTAAAACACAATCAACCAGTGTATGAACCATTATTGTCATAATATATTTTTGTATAAATTTAGAGAAAGAAAATTTTGCTTGCCTCCACCGGGATTCGAACTCGGGTTTCTGGCTAGCATGCAGGGCCAGCGTCATAACATATATATAGCTCAGTTGGTTAGAGCGTTGGCCCTGCTAGCCAGAGACCCGAGTTCGAATCCCGGCCGAGGCAAGCAAAATTTTCTTTCTCTACATTTATACAAAAATATATATACTACAGTGTAAAGGTAAAGGCTCCAGGGTAGACATTACTACTTTTTGTATTACAATATGATCAGCCTAGCACCAGGCTTGTAAGTCTCCTAATACAGGAATATCAAAACCGTGTAGGCCTACCTAAAATGATGAAGCCTCTATAACAGAGACCTATCATATATCGTACAAGAAGAACAAATCTGTCAAGGACCTCTTGGCTAAGACGAAACTCCCTTCTGTATATCAGATAACTCTTAAATGCCCTCGTCTTTATTTGGTAGACTAAGGGAATTACTACTAACTCTAGAAGATATATTTTTCAGATTGTGCTTATTTATCACCCATACCTAATATATATGTGTGTCAACTTACATATTCGCCACATATTTATCTTCACAATATACATGTTACATGTATTGCCTTTTCTCGAGATGCGCCTATAGGT
>JAVFBZ010143047.1:9447-20953 GCA_032466195.1 Katharina tunicata
TAATCACACTTGGCTAAAGATGATACTATATAAGGTCTTCTTCTATTTCCTAGCCCTTGTAGAACTTGAACAAGCAAATCACAGCGGTTGTATCCATGGGTGTTGACAACTCCTAGTTACTGATGCAATGGGTGATGAGATGTAAAGTTCAAATATTGATTTGTTTGAGTGGGTTTCCTATAAACTGAAAACTTAAGAGAACCGTTGCCAGTTCTTGTGACTAGTGTATCCAGAAATGCAAGGCATGAATCTTGTTCAATTTCTTTGGTAAATTTAATATAAGTGTCAATATTATTAATGTGATCCTTTAACTTATCGATGATATCTCTGTTGGCTATAACAAAATTGTTATCTACCGGTACATATCTCTTCCACAATCTATGGGGATCTTGTGTAGGTCCGAGGGCTAGCTTTTCAAAAGGCATACATTTGCAATAATTGGAGATTTGGGAATGCCCATTGCAGCCCCGAAGCATTGTTGATAGATGTCTCCTCTAAACTCAAAATAGGTGACCACTTCTAATAGTTCAGAAACGTCTCGTGAAGTAAGGTTAGTCCTAACACATAAAGTGACATCGTCCTCTACTAAGTTAATAACGAGGCTAATAGCTTTGTCTGTAGGTACATTGGTAAATGCAGAGGAAACATCAAATGACACCATAGTTTCCTGGGGAGTGATCGTCTCGTGTTTTAAGATTTCAACAAAAGGGTGAAATTTTGTATGTGTGGTCAGGCTATCCTAATTTTAGCCAAGTACTTAGAGGTGTTGTAGTTAATACTTCCTATACTGGACACTGTCGGCCTTAACGAACAATTTTCTTTGTGTATTTTGGGTAACCCGTATTACCTACGACACCTCTAAGTACTTGGATGAAATTTTGGGTTCGAATGGTACCGTCACGGAAGTTACTGGCCGATTTGGAACAAGAATGGTTGAGAAATACATACACAGTTACCTCCCTTTTTAGAGTTTCGTTAGTAGAGGGCACTAGTTGTTGCACTAGAAGACATCCATGTTGTGTGCGACTCCAACGACAGACAGATCGACGCTGGTTTTTATAAACGTGGCAGCAAAGGTCTACGAGTAGATTTGCCGAATTGGGGGCTATGGGTAGGTCCAGGAGCCGAAGCAGATCATCGAGTCGTGCAAGACACCGAAACAAACACAAGAAAAGAAAGAGCCGCTCTCGAAGTCGATCTCGCGAAAGAAGCCATTCAAGTCGCCATAATCGACCCCGCTCAAGGGACCGAAAAATTAGGTAAAGAAAGGATTTGGAAAAGAAACAGCTTTCAGCTATCTAGCGCATTCAATCATGGAAGTAGAAGACAAATATAAATCCAAACCATTTGAGGGAAAAACATGAATGCTTTTGGTTCAAGCAAATCGCGTAGAATTCTAGCCAGGCTATAAATTTATAATCTAGACACGTATTGTCAACAAGAAACAAACAGCGACGAGCATTGCAAATGTTTGTTAACAAAATGAAAGGGTCTAATCCAATAAGCAGAAAGTAAGAACATTAACCAGATAAAATGTCATATTTCTTATATAAAATACACATCAGACTAGAACACTACGTCACTAGAGCTATATTATGACTTGCAGGGTTTTAAAGCCATATGTTCCCTAGCCCAGTAAACAGTCGACAATTCAATTTTAACTTCGCCATGTTTGCCTCAATTAAAATAGCACAGTGGTAGGGGATGTTGTAGTCTAATCCACTCCCCGATTATGCATCTGCTGCATCTGAATCGAGGGAAACACGGCAGAGTTAAAATTGAACCGTTGGCTGGCAAGGATAAAAATTGACGTACATCTTGTTTGAATGCCGAAGAAAGAGTTTGCTTAGGTATCACGTTTTTTGTGTATTACTGTTTTTTTAATTTTCATTTTAACCGTCATACCTTCACAATTTTTGAGGATTGCTGTGACCAGAGCATTTTTGCTATGTTTAAAATCCAGGGTCTATTTACGGAGTCCATTTTACGGGGCTATCTATTCCCTAGCCAAATAAATCTGATCTAAATGTTACATATTACGGTCTGATGGCACTTGACCTCATCTTGGTATCGTACTTTGGACAGATATTAAAATTGGTCCGTGACTATTTCTAACCTTAAACCAAGAACTAAGCCTAATTCCAAACCTACCCTAACTTGAGAATCTAACCCGAGACAGTTTAATAGTTTTAGCAATTCAACATTAGACTCTTCTTTTCTTCCACTAGTCCCCAAGAATGTTTGACAAGCTTCTGACCAGAGGTCAAGGTAGTGGTGGTTGTTACTTGGCTTCCTCCTGGTTTACAATCATACATTGCCAGTGTTGTGTATACTTCCTGATAAATGATAATCATGCTGTCATAGCACTGGAGGAACATTAATTTTCCAATGGATCAAAACACTTTCACTTTTTATGTTGTGTTGTTGTAACTTACTACTGTGGGAGTATTTAGCTGTAATTTCAGTGAAATATGCATGCTGTTAAACATTAATCAGCTGTGATCAGTGAGTAACAGGTTTACGAGTTATGTCACGAGATTTCGTCTCCTGGTACTCTGTGAGCTTAGGTGCGATTTGTTGTGGTGTCCTGTTTTTCGTCCTGTAAGCGTATTATGATGTCTTCTATGTTGCCAGCCTCGTTTTTGGTGGTTTCCTGTACCTATTAGGCTGGCACTCCTACATATAAGTGAAATATCCTTACGTACAACGTAAAATCCCAATCAAACAATACATCTGTTAAGAATAAGGACCAAGCAAACTAATAAATGAACTTATTTTTTGACAGAAAACGTTCCGCATCATCAAGCAGTTCCAGCAGTGATGAAGATCTCATATTACGAGCAAAGAAGAGAGAGGAGGAGGAAAAGAAAGCCGAGATGGAAAGACAGAGACTTGTGTGAGTTATCAGAAGAATCCATTCTGAACAGGAAATCAAGACTGGTTTCATTGAATATTTGTCAAATACCCTATTCAGCTCTAGACTTGTTGAGTTAACAGACTATCGAATAAGCACATACATGTTTTTTTCTTTTAGCAGTTCAGTAGAAGAGTCCTACTTACTATGCCACTGCTGGGATAGAAAAATAGTATTTAATTATTATTAATTGCCTACCTCCTGTGGCTTGGTGCTTTCTGAGCTAGAGGGCATCAGAAAGCAGATTTATTGTGGTGTCCTGTAAATGCATTGTGATGTCATGTAAATGCATTGTGGTGTCCTGTAAATGCATTGTGGTGTCCTGTAAATGCATTGTGGTGTCTTGTAAATGCATTATGGTGTCTCCTGTGTTGTCGGCGTTGCTTTAAATCGGGTGGTTTCCTTCATCCATTTGGCTGGCACGCTGTCATGAGTGAAATAACCTAATGTACGGGTCGTCATAAAAAAAATCAATCATTAATTGCTCACAGCTGACACTAGAAGGAGATCTCCTGGTCATGCTCCCTGTTCCGTTGGTTTATGTTACATATACCATGTGTGTTTGAGTAAGTAGGCCAATCTATCATATAGCCACTGATTCCATGAAATCTCTCCAGGCACATATGTTTGTGCAGAGTAAGCCAGGTGGACGTTTGTATGGTGAATTGGTTTGATGTCGTTTGTTCAAACAACATAAGGTTACATGATAATGTTTGGTCTTGCAATCATGTTAACAAGAAACATGGGAAAATGAGATATGGTTGGTAAGTTATGTTGCAAATGTAGCGAGTGTGTTCTTTTAAATGGGCTCACTGCTGTCAGAAAATGTTAAATTTCAAGCACTTCATGTTCCGGCCTTAGCTTTTCTAGGGACATCAAAACTATAAAAGGCTCGTTCAGCAAAAACTAAATAAGATCTTGACATTACTTTTTCAGACGTCAAAAGGAAATTGAAGAAAAGATGATTGAAGAGGAAGTTGCCAAACGCGTTGAAGAACTCGTGGGTAAGCGAGTCGAAGAAGAACTCGAACGGCGTAAAGATGAAATTGAAGCCGAGGTGATGCGGCGTGTGGAGGAAGCGAAACGAATCATGGAAAAACAGATGTTAGAGGAATTAGAACGACAGCGGCAAATTGAGCTTGACGCCCAGAAAGTGAAAGAGGTAATGAAACGTTTGAACGGAACAGGCAGAAATCTTTGGCAAATCTTCATAGTTTTATCTGATGTAAAAGGCTTCCAGAAACTAACATCCGTTTCCGTTAGTCCATAGAAGGGTGGGATAATCAAAGTTATAATGAATTCTATTTTCCAGTATTTGTATTACAAACCTATGGCAAATTGCACAGGTATAGTTGATGACTAAAAGATCACAAAGATACCCTGTTTTTTATCCTTGCCATGGAGCCAGCTGTGCCTTTCAACACTGGTGATATAACTGACATTGATGATATAAACTATCAGGTTCTTGTAAGGTCAACTGGAAAAGTCCTGCATTAGTCCTATAACTAAAATAGTTTTACACTTTATAAATGATTTTTGTCTTTCCCGGTACGTATATTTTGTTTCGCAGCTATTCCTAGGTTATGAATAAATTTTAGTTATTGCTTCTTAATCAACTTTCCGGTTGGTTGATCATTGGACTGAAGCCTTCTTCACTGTACCCGGTATGGGCTGGAATCGCCTTGTTGACCTTAGGTATATAAGGGAAGTTTTCTGGTGGCTGCAGAGATCACAGGGTGATTATGACGAGGTTTCTTCCCGGTTTTCCACCATACACCGGCACAGCAAATTAATAATAATTAATTATAAGTTGCCATATAGGTAAAATAGTCTTGAGTACGACGTTAAACACCAATCGATCAATCAAACAATCCTGTGGCAGAGCATATAGCTTATGGTTTGTATGAGGTTTCTTTCAGGTTTTCCACCATACACAGACAGTCATCTTATGAGTGAAATATCCTCGAGTTTGACTTTAACTGACACTCAAATAAATAAATAAATAATTAAAATAGTTTATCAACTTTTATCAAAAGCAAATGTAGAAGATTTTCCAGTGTCCGTGTAACTGCTGAGATCTCATTATTTTTTTTTTAACAATTTTTTGTCATCACTTTGGTAAAATGCCCCTTCGTCCACCTGTCAAACCAGCATAAATACAACTGCGATGAAGCTAAAAATGACTGATAATATTCTTGTGTGGGCTTTAAATGCATTATTTTTGAGGTCGCAACGTAATACTGAATATAGAATTGGTTGTGAATAATGTAACATTGTTATCTAGTAGTTTTAGTTTTTATAGTAAATCTAATTGGTTATTCTTATGCCATATACATTTGTTTATTATTGTGGTACATGTTACTATAATTGTGTGCACAACAATAAGGCGACAACTTCAAGGAGGATGGGTTTAAAGTAGAATTGTTTGTCATAAGATTTGCCAAAGGTATTTGTCCTGCATCAGTTCTAACTTGAGTTAAACGCATGAATCTTTTGAGTGAACGAGCGAATGAAAGGTTGTAAAATGGAAGAAAAAAAAAAACCAAACTGCAATATTAAATCTTTTAAATTCTATAAATATATATATATAAAAACAACACAGAATACATAAGTGTGAAATTTAAATATATTACTGAAATTCAAGCTGACAAAACCAATTTTAAAAAAGCTTTAAAAACAAGTTCAATAGACAAGGCAAAAAGTGTATTAATGCTATTTAGACATACGTGTATGTTTATAATATATATATTTTTTCTAATAATAGTATACATTTGGTTTTTTTTTTACGTAAAATGAATTACACAGTCAATAAATCAAAAACTATAAATCAAAGCGTATCACATGAATCAAAAACAACAAAGAATATTTTGCAGAAAAACAATAAATTGAAGATTTTCAAAATTTGACGCAAATAACACAAAGAAAAAATATTTTGTTTTTTCTCTCATGCAATATGAAACATAGCTCTCTAATTTCACAATCAACATAAACACCACTTAATTAGTAATTGTTTTTCAGCTGTAAGATGCAGACAAGGGTGATGACCTTGTCCATTAGTTGACAAATCTCCTCTCTGGTTCGTGTGAGATATCAAAGTGCTTGAATTCATGTTAAGGCTGGTGGTGAAAGCAGGTATATTTTGCTTTACCCTTTCTGTCCTGTCCGTTTTTCTCTATAGAACAGTCTGTGACCAACTTACTTTGCATTTATGGATTTGTGGATTTATTTAAGATAACACTCAGCACTGAAAGGATCACACTTAAATACAGGACATATGCTTTCTGAGTGCCTTTTGGGGGGGATTAAAATGTTGTGGTTAAACTCGCTTCAAAAGACAGTGTCAAGTGTATGCATTCAAGCCGATAATTACTGTAAATTATTGGTTAAAGTTGTGACTGTCAAAGATTAAAAGTGGAACATTCAATAGTTTCATTTCCACCCCCTGTGGAGCCTCACAAAGATGCTTCATATCATGCATTTATGTGAAGCTGAAGAATAAGGAGGAGGGTGTAGAAGGTGCCCACCGAGCGTAAGTTCTCAGACTAAGGCAACTTGCACAGTGGTATGTAAACACCTGAAGCTTTCTTCTATACTTTATATTTTTTGTCTGCTTTGACAATTTTTTTGGCGCGTTAACAAATATCACCGTTTAATATTATTGTATAAATATATGAATGTGGCATTTATTCCTCGAAAATATGTAGAAATTATTTTTCTTACTAATTTCACTACTGAGCTAAGGCTTTAAACAAGAGAGCCAAGGCTGGAAGTGGAATATGCTTATTATACAGGTTGTTTGACAATTTCTCCACCATGTTGGAGATTTCAAATATTGCAACAAGGAAAATGTCAAACAAGTTTGCTATAAATTTGGCATCAGATTGCTAATATGCTGGTTAATTGTTTCCTTTGCTGGCACTGTTTATTTTGTTTTACTGATTTAAATGCAATTTTAGTGTTGTGTGAATTCAAGCTTTATGTTGACATTACCCCTTTGTTTTGTAGGAAGAGGAAAGAACGAAGAGAGAAGACTTGGAAAAAATCATGATAGAAAATAATACGAAAATTGAGGAAGCTCAAAGAAAACTGGTAAGCGACTACTTGTATTACGTGTTGGCCCTCTGTATCAAACTAATACCATGTTGTCATACTTGGTTCTGTAGGAGAAGTATCAGTCCAACAGATAGATTGATGGATTGATTGGTGTTTAACGTCATACTCAAAGTTATTTCATTTATATGATGACGAATTCTCCACTTCTATTTGCTCTACTCAATTCGGCGGAAAACCTCGTAAAAACCGCCCCTGCGATTTCCGAAGTCACCTCGTGTGACTCCCTCATATACCTCAGGTCCACTGGGTGACTTGAACCCGTGCGGTACATTGAAGGAGAATCTACAGTCAGACGTGCTAACCACTGAGCCACGGCGTGGGCCCCGATTCCAACAGAGCTCATGCCTTTATTATTACATAGAATACACGACTGTCAAAGAAGTGATCAACAATAATGTTTACCATCATGACAGTAGGTATATAAGGAAAGTTTTCTAGTGGCTGCAGAGATCGCAGGGCATTTTTTGCAAAATTCCTTCTCAGTTTTCCACCATAGATCGGTAAAGCAAGGTGTCTTATAAGTGAAATACATTTGAGTGCAACATTAAACTTCAATCATATAAATAAACCAAGATTGATCAATCTATTGAAGTTAGGACCACAGTGGTTATTTTCGCCCCCTACGTAATGGACAGTATGCCATGAATTTACATCCTGTCTCAAGTGAAACAACATTTGGTACTAAAATCAAACAAAAATATGAAAATCCATAAAAATTGTAAATCAAAAATCCTACATTCTGCCCTACTATAATTTTGTTTATTTATTTTTTGTATCTGCATTCAGGCCGAAGAACAGTTGAAGCTTGTTGAGGACCAGCGAAAAATGTTGGAAGAGAAACAAAAACTTGAGGAAGAAGATCGTAGGAGGCGGTCGAGAGAACAGGAAGTTATTCTTAATAAAAAAAACGCTAGGCCTCGTGTTTCTTTCTCGTTGGGGGGGAAATAGCGGGAGTTTAGCAATCAAATGTCGATGAACTTGAACAACTTTATTTCTGTGCAAGATGCGAGTGTAGCTACGTGACACGATGATTTGCCTTTGTCATGCGTGTGAACCATTTTAGGTTCAACATTTTATGGGTTCTAAATCTGTTCACATGGATCTGTGTGTAAATGTGTATTAAAAGTTCCCACATCCCACTACAGGAAGTCTCTTCTCGAACAAGGTTTCTTGACTAATCTGTAGAAAATACCCACGAGCTTCACATGCACAAGACTCAGAGATGGTATTTAAACTTTCAAAGAAGTCAGCATTTTAACGAAGTTAAGTTTTCTCATTGTATAGGTAAGTATGTTAGGACAATATGTTCATGTGCTTGTGACCAGGAACTATTATCAGAATGTGGTGGGGATGTGGGCGTATCCCTTTACTTGACCGAAGAGGGCAGTCGGCTTTCCCATGTCATATATTCTCGACCTTTGTCAGATTTCTTCCTCAAGTTGATTTCTTGACGATCAATTTTTTGTAATCGTGTAAATATTCCCTAAGAAATAAATTCACATTGCCAATTTTCCCTGTAGTTACCTGGTTGTAGTTTTTCTTCTTGCGGATTCGGAGGTAACTTGTCACATTTCAAACGCTAGCTGTTCATCATAGGTTTGGAAATTTAAATCAAATATTTAAAAATTCATTTTGTCATTTTTAGTTACATAACAGATATCAGAGTTAACAACTTCAGTTGTAAGTTCTTGTGTCAAAGCACGTTGAATGCATGCAACTGTTTGAGTTTGTATTTTGGTGAAGCCAGAAATTTGTAACAGATTTGGAAAGAACTTTTCAGACAGTCAACATTTCCTTCTGTTCTTCTCCAGACCTGGAGAAACAGTAGTTCCTCATAAGCAAAATTTTCTCATGTTGAGGTAGTGGACATATTTTCCGAAATAACCTTTGGGCTGTTGTGGTTTTAGCTGAGCAGACTGTCTTTTACAGATCTACTTTTTTGTATTTAAGTGAACCAGATCTTGCAGTGTAATTAAGCTAGATCATGATGTCAGCAGCAGATAAGTTATTATAATGTAGGGTGGTCTAACTTCCACTAAACACCATACTCTCTTGAATTCAGGGAGATTGAATTTTAGTGTTGCCCAGAAAACATGGGAAATTTTGTGGAGAAAACTAAAATCAAACCAATCAAAATTAGGGTTCGAGTAGTTTCTTTCTGGAAATCAGTGAGACCGGTTTATTAAAGTGCATAATTAAGAAATGTTTGAAAACATTAAACCCCGGTTACAATAAAGCTGAAACAATTGTCACTTCACTTCTGTTCAAATCTTAGTAGTTGACTGTGATTTATGTAGATTTAAATAAAGGCAACTGCTGTACTACATTGCTATATTATTTGCTTTGATGCTCTGGGGCCTGTTGGTCCGAAGTGTTTTATTGAAAAAGCATAAACTATTGTTGTATGACGTTACATCATAATACAGTCTCTTTGTTACGGTGTTTATTCAAGCAAGATTGAACTCCTGAAGTTCTGCATAGGTTCTAGCTCATTTAACCAACTTGTTTCTGAAGACGTTGTCTGCGTACTATGATTGATGAAGCTGAACTGTCAGGGCGTCCTTTACAGTCCTGTTTGTTGACTCAGTGTTAGCCATAGGGGTGTCTTTGAGACACCCAAAAGCCAGTTGAGACACCCTACTTCAATCAAACTTAACATGGGAAAGATAGGGAAAATGTCAAATGAGACACCCTCTTTTTGATTTCTGGCTAACACTATGACTGGGAGTTTTCTTTCACCCATTGGAGTTGCAAACCTAAATGAACAAAATAATCTTAAGTACGAAAGCCCATGTTGTTTCCTCCAAGATAACAGGATTGTTTTGTAACCTTTCATTTAACAGAAGGTCAAACTAGAAGGGTACTACATGCTTACATTGACAGAATCTAGGGCAAGGTTGATTGTCCTTCCTGAGTTTGAAATGATTTTCTCAAACTTTATATTTTAACCTCTTTTGCTATTATTTTTGGTTTGCCTGTACAACTGTTGGACAGAACTTAATTTGGAGTCAATATTGTATGTATGTGAACTCGTTATTCATAAATTCTGTTTTAAATATATTCCATAACAGATATGTTATTAACTTAAATGCTGTTTGTCAACCATTCTATGTGACCCTTAAATGTTTCTTTTCCCTGGATAATTTTTAAAAAGCGCTTGCTTTGTTACATTTTCAAATAGACTCTTCATTGTACAGATGTAAACAAATAAATGTTTGTGAATATAATTTGTTGCATTGTTGGTTGTCTGTAACATTGTTAACTCTAAAATTTTACGCTGCTCTTAAAGTTATTTCACTTATGACAGGAGCCAACCCAATGGGTGAAGGAAACCACCTTAAGAGACACAAGCAACCTAGAAGAAGCCACAATATATTTACAGGACACAATTACAAATCAGCTTCCTGATGCCCCTTTGCTCAGAACACAACAGCACCCAACTTCTTTTGGAGAATGAAACCTAAAATCTGGACGTTTTGAGTGAAAGCTTCAAGTAAATACAAGATATATGTATGTAGTTCATGTATACCATCAACCTTGGACTAAATAAGTTTCAGACCAGGGGATGCCGGTGTCCCAGAACTCTGCGTTGAGGGGTCAAATACACACGCTTAATCAGCCATTCGTTGAAGTAAACAGAAAATTCTCAATAGAAAAAAAAAACATGTCATTATGCAATTACATATATTATATAGAACAAGTGCATTAATACAAGGCACAACATCTTGTAAAATAAATGAAATCTTTACAATTTTAATAAATATGCAATACATAAAATTTACAGCATGGGAAAAACTGACCTGTGATTGACTACACTAGAGTTGTTAAACATGATCTGTGAATGTCTCACAAGAAGGAACATTATAAAATAAAAGATTTTATCGATAATGATTGCAAACTTTCTAACAGTGCAATGTTACTGGTGGGTAATGTTAAATGAACCTAAATTTGTTTGGGTTTTCCCCTCCCTGGCTTACACATTCCAAATATATTTGTATCACATTTCGAAAATGTATCCAAAAAGTTGAAGTCTGTTGACTTAAGACAGAAAGCGGTTCATTGAATCTGCTGCAGGACCTTATCAATATTACAGACCTCGCACAAAAGCATGCTGATTCTACTTTTTAAAAAAAAGTAGTGGGTCCTGCTGCCGAGTCATTAATTTAGACGTTTGGTGAAACAAAAGCTGTCCTAGATTCTAAAAATACTTGGCAGCAAGGCTGCCAAAGAGCTCGCCTGTTCCTCCAATGGAAAGGGATTACATTCTTATGGTTTTTAAGGTTCCATTTTCTCTTATCTCACTAATTATTTATAATACAGGCTAACTTTTTAAAATTTAAAAATAAAAACGAAAATTGGACCCCTTATGGTATTTGCAGGCCAATGAATACAAATATTTTTCTCTACATTGCCAACAATAACGATCGATCTTACAAAGAGTCATTGATTGCAGAATAATAGTGATTCTTTCTAAGAAAT
>JAVFBZ010143058.1:1864-14285 GCA_032466195.1 Katharina tunicata
TGTCTATAACCAAATATATGACGTAAATATTTTTTTTAAAAAGAATCAAATGTGGAAGAACATATTTGAAAGGCATTACCAGTTCTTGTGGATGTTTGTTCTCTTTCCTGACAAACATTAAAGACTCTAACATAGACTTCAATTCTTCGTGGTCTAACTTCCCATCGTGATTAGAGTCAAACACTTTAAAACAAACTGAAACAAAAAGGGCATCCATTCCTGCTTCATTAAGTTCTTGCATGTTCTCATTAAGTTCTTGCATGTTCTCATTAAGTTCTTGCATGTTCTCATTAAGTTCTTGCATGTTCCCATTAAGTTCTTGCATGTTCTCATTAAGTTCTTGCATGTTCTCATTAAGTTCTTGCATGTTCTAACTTTATTATGAAATTAATTTAATTTATTAATTTTTTTAATTATAACTTTTTTTCTTATCTTTCATATTTTTGTAATGAAGACAGGATGGGGCAGAGATGTTGTTATCTGTGAGTAATTATTAACATGTGTATCCTATTACACCATACTACATGTATACTTTATAATATGCAATTTAATGGTTTAGTCTTAAAATATTACATGAATAAACCTTGTACATTGAAACTTGTCTAAACCAACAGCCGAGTGTACCGAAGTCTTGTCTAAACTGACAGTAGTTATTTTCTTCTGTATGTTAAAACAACTTTTTATTTAGTTTACACAAATTTCGCTTCAATTTGGAATATTTACTTCCCCTACCATAACCTCACCAGTTGACCTTCACAGATAATTGACTTACATTTCTGTCGCTCAGTAACTGGCCCGCGACAACAAGCAGATATCCCACAAGCCATCTCTTTAAAGTCTATGTGATTGTCCATATTTTCATCAAAAGCAGAAAATAAACCTACAAAATTTAGATGAATAATTGTTTAAAAACAACACAAGATAAAGTCGACATAAATTAGTATGAATGAAAATAGAAAATTGAATTAATTTGATATTTGTATGCTTTGGTCTTTGGCACCATTAGTACAGCTGTATGCCATTCCAAGTACATGTTTATATGCACATACATCTGAAACATTTATATTCCACTTAATCTTCTGAGTTTGATTCTGGTAATAAATATAAAAAAAACTTAAAAACATGTATACGTTTCTGTTCTTTAAAAAACTGGAGAGTAGCTCAATTGTGAAACAAGGTTTTCTGCAATGTTTATAATATATGTTCACCTCCATAACACAATGTAAGTTTTGCTTTTAATTTTGATTTACATCTAACCATGATTATGGTTATTTCATTTGTACAAATGAAGCTTGCAATTAATGAAGAAAATCAGTCTAAAAGTCACTGGCAACAAAATTTGACAAATTACAAGCCAAGCAAACCAAGATGGGATCCGTTGTCTGAATCGTGGTTTGATTCACCAATGGTTCTCAGCTGGCAAAAGTTTCTGAACAAGAATATGATCAGAAAGTGTTTACAGGTATCCCAAAAATCAAACATACTGCTAATGGTCACTTTACACAAAATATACTTCAAGGCACGGTGTAGGAAGACAGTACATGTACAAATGTAGGTGCAATGGAACAGAGTAAAACACATCAACAAATTGGCTTTTTATTCGCATCTAACTACATGTAGGTCAGATCTCCAGGCCACAAGAAGCTTCTCAGAATCATCAGGAAAAGTTACTGTTTTTGATTCAGATTTATCTTGTTATGGTGAAGGAACCCACACTAGAAATCCCATGAGCCATGATAAGAACCATACAATCATCACAAGGAATAAGACATGGGGGAAAACACCTGGATGATAATGTCAGTCTCCAGGAGTACCAGGGCACACAAAGCTCCCAGGTTTGATAAAGAAGATCTTTCTAGAGCTTACCTTCAGCAAGGACCTCGGGTACAGGTGGGCAAATCAAGGGTTTAAATGTCTCAAAATCAAACCTTCCTGTCCGAGACTGGGCTTTTAACACCCAATATCTTGTTTCTAACTCATTAATATCAGTTTCTTCCACTGCATAAAGAAAAAAATCAACAACAGAAAATAATGATAGTTAATCAATAACGAGGAACTGGAAAGTCAAGAACTATGGTTTATTATATATAAAAAATATATGTTTATTGGCTGACTCACAAAACCGTCTATACTGTAAATACAACCTATTTTCAAGAGGGAATCACTAAGGCTCTTCTTGTTGTTTTTACTAACATCAATATTAGTAATAGCCAAGCATGTTACATTGGTTGTATGAAACCCCTTTGTACACCACCGACCAGTTATCACAGTTGGATAGATTCTGGTCTCTGAACATAGAAATGAGCATGAGGTTATGGAAGGCGTGCACCTGGATAAACTTTGAAATGTTAGAATCTCCGTTTTTTTGGTTTCATATCTTACAAGTCAAATAAAGCATGACATCCTTTAGTGCACACAAGTAGTGTAGCTTGGAAAACAACTCATAACATATATATAAGCTCTATATTTCAAGACTTTATTTTGCCATTATCAGGTGTACATTGTACTATACAAAGCTGATCAGTGGAACTCAAACATCCTCTATTTCTATTGACAAGTTGGAAGCAACTTTTTATTACCGATATTTAATCATGAAGAAGGGCATAGATATGCATGTGATTAGAGTCAAGTCACTACAACTGATAACCACTAAAACTATGTCAAATTGACAATAGCAACCCACCTGGAGTAGTTAAAACTTACAGTGTGTGACACCAGCCAGTGTTTGGTAGAAGGTCGGGGTCTCTGTGTCATTGGATAAAGATAAACTACTGGGTTCTGAGAGCAGCCATTTGGACACAACGGTGGCGTCAGAGTGACGCAAAACCCACGCCTTGAAATGTTCATAGTCCACTTGGTCATTCTGGGTTAAAAGAAAAACAGATAAATTTATAACACATGTGTATACAAAAATTTTAACAAAAGCACTATCATGACTATTGTGAAATGATTTAAAAGAATTGTGTTTATAATTTAGTGTTTCACCTAGGCAAGGAATATCTTTAAAAATTATGATCATAAGGAAGAAATTAAGCAAGGAAGACAATCAGGAGATTTTACAATTTTTAAATTTATTGACAAATATATATGGGACACAAACAAAAGTCACTAAAATTCTGCATAGTTGTCATGAACAATATTACCTTAAAAACTGTGTAAGAAATGACTGTTCAAACCAGCTATATCACAGTCATAAAACTAATGTAACTGGTTAACTTAAGTGACAGTGAAAGCACAATTAAGGTGACTGACTACCTCTCTGAATAGTGCTGACAGTGCCTTGGACACCTGGCCTTCTGTTTCCAAGACCCGTTTGTCCATCTCATGTTTCTGTACATAGCTGTATGTCTCTTCTGCATACATCCCAAATATAACTACGGAAACAAGATAGAAACAAAGCCATTATTCACTGAAAGAATTGATGTGTTGTACATGTACATGTCTATATAGAGAGTTTTAAAACAAAAATGAAGAGTTTCACAGACATAAAAGCAACTAGAAATGCAAAGCAGGGTCTGTGCGAAGAGGGAGCAAAATTGTGTATTTTATTTTATCACTTGAATTTGATAAATTACTTGTTGAATATATTCATCCAACTTAGTCTTACATGTATATAATGGAGAATAACTATCTCCAGCAATCCATGTTTTGTAGACTTCCATGGAAAGTTATAATTTTTCTAGATACATATATAGCCAAATTCAGAGCATCATAAATGCCTTGCATTTTACATGTCTTCATAAGTAGTTTTATATTTATTTAAATTAATAAGAAAAGAAAAGCTTTAAGTTAAAGGAAATAAATGCATCACCTGACACTGGGATATACTGAATCTATTCTCAACTGACTGATATCTTTAGCCCCATTTTCATGACATAATAAGCAAATGCTAAACCATAAGTAGCGTACTGTTGACATTGTGGAAATCGGCATCTGCATGCTGTCTTAACAATGATACATGTATCTTAATAATACTAAATTCCCTTCCTCAATCGCAGGAGAGAAAAAAAACTACGAGCTCTCTAGCAACTGTTGGTCTTCTTTTTGTGTTTTTTTGTTTGGTAACCAAAAGTCGATTACATGATTATTTAATTTGTCAACAATCAAATAATCAGGGATTAAAACATGTCTGTTGTACAAACCAATATTCGGTACGTAAACTTCAGTTCAAAACTCAATTTAATAGCGGGAAACTCAAAATGTTCAGTTTACAGCACACATGTCAAAGAAAAGTTATGGGACGTGTTATAACTAACTGAGCTCCCAACATGGTACATTAAAGCGTCATTTTACTGTATATAGTTTTGATTTATTCTTAATTTATTCTCAACTGGCATCCTAATTTGGATGCCTTCTAGTGGATCCAACACAGATTAGTGGTGAAGATGACCAACCCTTTTCTATCTGTGAACAAACTGACAATGTGGAATAAGACCCCTGTTACAACTTCCGTTTTGTTAGGGTCGAATATAGTTCTTAAAATAAAACGTGCATTTTCTTCTTTATTTTTTCTCTCCTGTTGCAAATTGATTTTTGTTGGACTTTTTGGTATTGATATGCAGCATTTGAGTGGAGGTTTGCGGCTAGTGTGATATTAAAGCCTAAAAAGGTCTCATTTGGTGTATGGAGACTGTTGAGCGCGGTGTGATTCAGCTGTTGTTCACATTCTGAAGCAGGGCTGTCAGACCCCTATCATCTTCCAACACGTCCAAGGCGGCTACATGTAGTTCAAAATTTCAGCCATAATGACCTATCAAGCTTTTGATCGTGTACTCGACTAGGACTAATTAAGGTACATGTATGTGCCAGGGGTTTTCGCCCAACAAAAGTTTGGAAAGGAGCTACGAAATCAAACGATAACATTACGGCTTATGATAAATTAATGGTGGTCTGTGGCCATCTCATGCAGTATGAGAATAAAAGATTAAAAGGAACAAGTACCTGTACAGGAATTTAAACCAATGCTACATGTATGTTAATAATATTTCTAGTGTTCTACATGTAGAGACTGAGCTAGAAGGGTTCTCGATATAATATAGCAGCCTGGATTCTCACACAAGTGGAGATGGCCTAACTACTGTACTACAAATATCAGTATCACTGGAGTAGCATACAAAAGTAGCTTTCTTTTGTTAATTACAAACAAAAATGTTTTACTGTATACTCATAACACATATTATAATTTGTATGCATTGCTGGTGTTTCTTGGAAGAAAAAAAACCCAGAGTAGATCTTTGTAAAAATCACCACAAGATCTCTGCAGTCTACATAACTTTCCCTTATATACCCTGGCATTGTCGAAAAGCTACAACTTGCTCTAAGTGCAACCAATTAAGGCAATTAATTGATCCTGGAGACATTTACTACCATTCTAACAGTCATGGCAGTATGGGTGTCGTGTGGGCCCATGCTGTGCAACAACATTTGTGTCTGGGTTGTTACAAAAACTTCTAATCGGTAGCCTTTTCTAAATCAGCTTAAATCACTAGCAAATTTAATTTAAAATATGAAGTATCCTGTTCAACTTAGTGACAAAAAAAAACAATGATGTTTAAAGCCTAACAAATTGGGGATGGTTGAGTGGTTTAGATGGTGGGCATTTACTGCTGGCGACTCGGTGCCTGGCTCTGAGGGTCGTGGATTCAATTCCTGCGAGGGTCTCAACGTGCAAAATTTCCTGAACTAGAATCTGTTCAGTATCAGAAAGTGTTATCCCCAAAAAACTAAAATACTCTGGATTAATATTGTATAAATGTAGGTGGTACAACAAAAGCAGGGGTAAAAACTGGGCCAAACAGACCTACATGAAGCATTAGGCAAACATTACATGTAAGTCAGTAGACTTGGGTTTCATATAATGAAGTACAGTCACTGTTTGTCTAGTGGGAATGAAAAATTTAGCCGAAAAATTGACTTACAACTAATAAAGCAGTAATATATTAGAAAGTGGTTAAATATGAGGCACATATACATAGATGCATGTACATGTATACCAGCTGTTATGTCTGAGATTAGGAGGGAATGTTGACACTCAGAAATTGTCTCTGACATGTCTGAAGAGCTGCAGACAGGGGCAGGTGTATTTACAATGGTCTTTCTGCCCCACCATACAATTACACTGTACTGATCAAGTACCAGCAAGGAAGCTTGAATTGACATGGGTACTTCTCTACCAGCCTATAATGACTGATTAAGCAAGGCATGTCCATGGTTTGGTTGGCCCAGTTAACTTGTCTATTAGGACTGGTCAATATTGACTGAGTTATGTATGGTCACTGTAAGAGGAAATTAACTGCAGTGGTCAGAGCCCTGACTGAACGTAATGTAAAGATTTGGTTGGAAATTATATTTGAAAGTGAATTCATATACTGTATTATATTTATACAATGACGTCAATACAAACCATGACTAAAGGCTGGTCATTGGCAAAATGATTCCTATCTCAAAGATGGCCATAAACGAACATAAACTGTGGAGCTTTCACACCAATGGCCTCTCTTATTGTCTTAAGCGGCGTTTCCATTTGTACGGACACGGATACGGAAACAAATGGCAATAACTGTTAATATAGAGAGTGTTTCCATGGGTACGGGTGTGGATGCGGACAAAGATGTGGACGCGGATACGGCAATCTTAGACTGGATCATGTAGCGATCGGTACGTTTTCCGTATGCCACACATACACTTCCAGTCTCTGCATACGGAAATATGGACACACAAAACAAAATTATACGCATCCGTACGCTTTTCCGCATCCGTATATGTACAAATGGAAACGTAGCTTTAATGTGATAAACCCATATCATATTTTGTCAAGAGTAATAACACTGGCACAGGGATATCGACTAATTAAAGTCGATAAATTATCTCATGTTCTAGATCAATTCTCAGAGACAAGTTTCTAGATAGACCTGAATGTTTCTTTTCGACATGTTACCACCTTTCTTCATAAGGAGTCCCACATCTATATACATTTATTCTGATAAAAATCTGAGAGGCAATACATCTTGTAAGTTTACGATTTATATGTACCGGTAATAAATAAAATCCATGTAGTGCCATAAAAACAAGTGTGTCCTGCCTGTACAACAACTACATGTAATTATGTTGCTAATATGAACAATAAAATGAGTCTGGACATTAATTTTCTACTTTTTCTTCACATCCTTCTGCATTTTTCTACATAAACTACTACATGTACATGTCTATTTAATCAAAACAAACAGTTGGATTGACTTGAGTCAGCCTGTTTGTTTTTATTATTTTTAATATAAAATGTTTTTCATCTAAAAAACATGTACTTACATTTAATATGTAGGATTAGATGATATTATGTATCTGATTGAAATACTATCCAATCTGTTCAGCCACGCGTCACTGAGAACAAATATGTAGGCCCTACATTCATCCAAAGCAGATGTATATCGAATAAATTGTACATTATAGGGGAGCTTGCATACCCTGCAAGCCTCAGTTTTATCCTTGTACAGGTTTTATGTTTAATGTAAATTATTTTATCCACTTATATAAAATTTTGTTTTAAACGAAAACAATTTGACTGGTGTTACACTTTATAGAGTATGCCATGTACATGTAGAATTGAAGCCTTGTCGATAGTCTGAGCAATCAGGTGATAAAGTTACATGTACTGACTTATGTGTTTGTGTTGGACTACTGAGTTACCTTTACTGTACCCGCCATATGTACGAGTCCAATTAGCAAACTTATAATTACAAAATACAGGATATTACACAGTTTGATTTGTTTGATTGATTGTCGTACTCAAGAGTATTTCACCTATATGACGACTTACATGTACTAATCTTATTAATTTGCGTTGCCGGTGTATGGTGGCAAACCGGGATACACAGTTTGAAAACCATTAATATTGCTCAAGTGAGTGGTGGAAATGATAACCCACAGTGGGTTAGTGAAACGTTGACCGGTAGTGGAAGCTGTCCATAGGCATTGACAAAGTATTATTCTGATTGGTTGAAATTTTGGTGGGGATTTTGACAATCAAAATGGCAAGCCACATAGCACAGCTTCATTTAATAAAGTGGTGCAACTTTGAATGCTAAACACACAGCTTTACACAACTTTTTAAAGTAAAACTAAAGTTGTTTTTTTAACAGATGAATTCTGGCTTGCTATTCATAGCACACGTTATCACAAATTGTCTATTCTTTTCAAAGCTGGCAAAGAAAAAACACCTCCTAATCATTATTAAACATTTTATATGATGTAAACCAAAATTGTTTCAAGTGAATATTCCAAACATGTTTAGCCAATCAAAATGAGATAAAGGAGAGATAGCTATTTGAATGAGGTACATTGGTTCTACTGCCCCACCATAGGATTAGTGTTGGTCTGTTGAATGTCCATTACACCAATAATGGACAGGTCAAAGGCATGATAAGGGCTACCAGCTAGTAGTCAATATTGACATAAAGTACAGTATGGTCACAGAGAGGCTAGTGGTACTAGTGTGACTAGTGCGAAGAAGTGGGATTGGGGTCACACAGTGACACAATGCCATAGTAAACTGGTAATCATTCAACCCAAGTAAAAGAGGAAATGCGGAAAGCAAATATTTAATCTCATACTTTAGGGTATTTCCCATATATAACGAAGATGAACGCCCAGTTAAATTTAATTTTTTTAGAAAACTATATATTGCTATATAAGTTGGATAGCTGAGTGGTTTAGGTGGCCAGAATTTACTGCTGGCGACTTGGTGACTGACTCTGAGGGCCGTGGGTTTGATTCCCGCAATGGTCTCAGTCTACAAAATTTCCGAGTTTGAATCTGTTCACTTGTACAGTATCAGAGAGTGTTATCCAAAACCCGTTAATACTGTGAAAATCCGATATGTACTGGAGATCTATTGGTATACATGTAAGTTTAACATTGGGCCACAAAAGTAACGTGTGGGCAAAGAGCAGTCAGTTTATTGATGACAAAGAACTGAACACACTGTTTATTAAGTATTTAACCACACAGAGAATACAAGAATTGTTTGAAAAGCATGTGCTTTTTGGTGGAGAGGCCATAGACAGACACTCATGACAGGGGTATATATTAACTTACGCCCACAATTTTCTCCATCACTATAGAATAATAACTGTGCCAATAGGACAAGGCCCAGAGTGGACAAGTCAAAGGCTTCATTAGGACTGGTCAATATTGACATCAGTTATGGTCACTGATTGGCCGACTACTAGTGTGAAGATGTGTGATTAAGGCCACCCTAAGAATGATAAATGTCATATTTAACTGGTATTTGTTCAATTCAAGTGAAGAGGAAATGGAATGAAAACATTGTATTCATTTATCTGCTTGCCATTTAATGTCCTCCTGTGTATTTCACGATGATGAAGCATAGCCAGAACCCAGATGAAGCATAGCCAGAACCCAGAGTTTAGTGGAATGGTAGGACATAAACACATAGGCACAGGTATAATACTAAGAACGTGCCGAAAACACTTATAAAATTATACAATAATAAGATAACATAATGTACATGTAGATATCATTTCCACAAGAAATGCACATGTGAAATGTACATGTAATCAGCCTTTACATAATAATAGAAAGACATTGGATGAAGCAAATTGTGCTCGTTAAACAGGATGTATAAGATTGGATTTTTTATAATTCAGTACTTCTGACATGTCTGATGTAATTGTAATGTGAGAAATTCCAAGAATATACTTTAAGCAATAATAGAATTTGTACCAATCAATTTACTGATATAGTAAGGCAATTCAAACAGGAAAGAGGACAGGTTCACTTATCTACAGGAGCTTATCAATACTTAGTATTAAAGTAATGAGTGGTCCTGTCCCGGGGATTGATTGATTGATTGATTGGTGTCTAACAGTGTGCTCAAGGGTACATGTATTTCACTAATATGACGGCGCTGTATTCCAACAGTAGACAGATACTCTTAACACAACCATAACATGTGTAGTCCATTTCGAGTTTTTGCTATTGTAAGACAATGGTCCTCCTGTGCTGAGTATGAATATAATCTGCCAACATTGATTGATTGTGGTTCCATGCATCACTTTAGGTTATTTCACTTATATGACAGCATGGGTGGTCAGAGGTGTGACTAAAGTAGTTAAGGTCTATTAATTAAAAAAGGTGGACAAATCTTCCTGCCCATTTTACTGCTTGTCTAACATACATGTACATGTAGCTCTCTTACTGATACATGTAGCTTTGTTAGAATGCAGCCGTGTTTTCCTTTGTGTCAACAACACTCAATCGATCTAGCTGGAAGTGAGCAACGGTTCCTGCGACTCTAACTGGAAGATCTGTCAAAAAACAGCCATTAATTGGTCAACTTAAATGATACAGCTCTGATATTTTCAAGCTGGATCATTTTAGTTTGATTTGTCAAGGCTATTCCACAAAGCAATTAATTTTTTCTTACTTTTTTTCTACTTTTAGGCAACATGACAATTTAAAATTTAAAATAGTCTAAACCATGTCTTTTTGTGGTAACTGGTAAGTGGCACATCAGCATATGTACATGTATCAAAAATATCAAGAAGGCAAATCCTATGGGGTACTGTTACACTTATCAATTGAAAATTAAGCGATGATTTTATTTATTTGATTGGTGTTGAACGTCATACTCAGGAGTATTTCATCTTCATGTATATGATGACTTTACGTTACTGGTGTATGGTGGGAAATCAAGAAGAAACCTTGTAAAAATACCCCGCGAACTCTGCAGCCACTGGAAAAGTTCCCTAATATACCTAAGATCAATAGGGGGAAAGGAGTCCAACGCTCAAAGGAGCCACATTGCAGTCTTCATTGAGTGGTAAAGATGTAAAATGACTAAGTAACTCCTTTGTGCAACAGGTGAAGAAAACCCCCCTTAACGTCACTGGTAACAGGCAATACAGGGGCCCGTTTCACATAGCGATCTTAGGCTACGTTCAACGTAAATACCATAGCGACCAGTACTGGAGGCATTGTGTTGTCATGGTAGTTACGTTCAACGTAAGCTAAGTGAAACGGACTCCTGGACACTAAGAGGATACCAGAGTGACCAGGCTTCTTGATGCCTCTTAACTCTAGGAGCTAGTTGAGGAGTTCCAGGGCACAGAACCTGCCAACAACCCATCTAACACTTAGGACATAGTTAGTTTGCCACTTACACATCATTTAATGTTAACATAACATGTGGTCAAGGTTTCTAATACACTGTCTGAATAGATGGAATTTTTTTTTCTCGAAAACATAGAAAACAGAACAGTATGTCTGACCTTCAAATATCCTGATCAACAATTAGGCCACCGTGATGTGTGTCAAGATGTCAACGGATGTTATAATTCTGTCACAGACTTATATACATGTATATACAAAAATATATGCAATGATACAAAATCAATACAGCAGTTCAGAATAAAGGGAGTCGATCTAACAAAAGCTTACATTTGATTTTCTCCTCCAGTCGTCCTTGTGTTAATACAACCATTCCACAAAACAGATCCTTGAAAGTCAAGCCCTTCTGGCCGCCTCCAAACGCCTGGTATATCAACTGTAAAAAGAAACAATGATCATACCTGAATATATATATCTACATACATAACAAATACAATGTGAGTAACATGTCTACCCCAGTCAACTAACAATGACAATACATGAGTAAAAGTTCCTTAACTACTGGACGCCTTCTTGTTATAGGAGCTGTTTAGTGGTTCAAAAATTTCTTGCATTAATTTATAAAAAAACAACAAGAAGCCAGCACACCATGAAATATTAAAGATCTGGGTGTTCGTTTGTTTGTTTTTTGATGGGGTTCTATGACGTACTTAAGGTTATTTCACTCATATGATGGCGTGCCAGCCCAATTGCTGAGGAAACCAATTTCAACGTCACTAGAGCAACACAAAAGACACCACGGGGCGAAAAACAGGACACCACAAAATATCAACTTCTTAATGCCCCTTACACGCGTAGGTCATGTGACACCAGGCAGGCAAGTCTGACAACATTTATATTTTGTAGCCCAATAAACTTGCTACAAAACAAAAATCCATGCAAATAGTGTGTCACATTTACTGAATCAAAAGATAGGAAATACAGATTATGAAAGTCATTGATTGGTGTTTTACGCAGTGCTCAAGGGTATTTCACTTACATGTATATGACAGCAGTGCATTCCAACACTATGCAGTTACTTACACAACCACATAATGTGAAGTCACTTTAAGTGTTAGATCTGTTGGAAAGATAATGTTCCTCCAGTGCTAAGCCTGACAGCATGAATGTAAGCTTGTAACATAGTGCCCTTAGCCAGAGGGCTATGGAAGTGATACATATGATCCTCAGTTAGTTGAGTATGGGACTACTGAGCATGCCACTGAGCCTCCTTTACTGTACCCCCGTATAGGTAAGT
>JAVFBZ010143069.1:0-11839 GCA_032466195.1 Katharina tunicata
CAAGGTTGAAACCCAATGGATACAAAGTTTGAAGCTATATAAATAGTTCTTAAGCAAATCTGAAGTCGAACTCAACCCCTTGAGGCAGAATTCTATGACTTAGAGGAACATTGGTATCTTACATGCCAGTGTTTAAAACAAGTTAATTTATTACCTGTACTTTAGCTTGATAAACAAATCTTAAACTGCGACCTCAATAAGTTTGCTAAGGCAATCTTGTTAGTGTGATTTGAAAACTGCTAATCTAGGTAGGGCACATTGTCATTTATCATTTATAAAGTTTATTTATGCTCCTTCAGGTAAATCTACACCCCATACTCTTTCTCGTCTCAGGTGGCAAGATACAATACACCTGGCAGTTTGTTCCCACAGTCGGACAGGAGTCTCAAACTCACATACCTGTATCAGTTTTATTTTCTCTGAACAACAATATGCATGACTAACCCTAGTCAGAAAATAATCAGAACTAGTATAAGTCTGCTCAACAGTGTTATTTTACATAATATAAATATACCTATTTTATTTAGCGGCATATATTTATTTAATTGGTGTTCAACTTTAAACTCAAAACATATTTTAATGTGCCTTTGCCTGCATTTGAAGGAAAAACGAGAAGCACCCAAAAAAGCAGCCATATGCTCTCTGCAGTCATATGAAACTTCTCTTATATACATGTACCTTAGCTGATTGTACCTCATGTTGAACAGTGGTATTACATTGAAAGGGGCATATTAGTCCAATGCTCAATGAACTAAGCCATGGTGCGATGGACCCTTTAATAATATAAACACACGAGACGGACTGAAGGTTCACCATTAACATTGGTGCGTTTGTTTGATTGGTGTTTTACACCGTTCTTACTGTTATTTCACTCATATGATTGTTTGATTAGGCGTAAGGTTGTACTTAAGGTGATTTCACTGATGTGAAGGTGTGCCAGCTCAAATGGGGAAGTAAAGCATCCTAAAACCCTGGCAATATTGAAGATACCGCTGTGCAGAGTGCATTTACAGGACAATAAACAGGACACCACAATAAATCTGCTTTCTGACGACCCCTAGATGTAGCTCAGACAACACCAAGGTACAGAAGGCTCCCGCCTAACAAACCGCCGATAAACATTGGAGAGCAAGCTGCAGGAAGTGTACTTACATACAAAACACAGAAACACAGGACGTCCTCAAGGCCTTAACTTTTCACTTGCCCTCTTTTCCATGCTACCCTTTTCACAAATTAAGGAGTTATTTTCTGACTTACTACTGTTCATTAGTATACTAAATCTGGTACTATATCTTATTTAATTTGACAAAATTTACTTTACATGTAATAAATATGATAAGAAAAAATCGTCCATGACTGAATTTATTGACCATTGTTAAATCTCAGAATCAGTGAAGATATTCAAATGCTTGTTCATTGATAACTTTTGTGTTTCAGTTTCTAAGTACATGGTAAGCTAAGAGAAATGTTTTGATGCAACTTCTCTGAAAAAGTTACTCCCCCTTTCATAGATATAAAAGGACACAAGTTTAAGGTCAAACTTTTGGATAATTAACAGCATGATCATCTGGACTGGATATCAAGTGAAGCATGAAATCAGTTGTTTTCTACGTATAACACTGACATTCGTAACAAAAGAGTCAATTTGGACTGTAATGTAGAAAACGTGTATACGGTCAATAAAAATAGCCAAAAAATTTGACACCTAAATTGCTTGCAGGAATTTCTAATCAACTTTTTATTTTCTATCAGAAAATTTCATTTTTTAATACACTTACTAATGAATCTATGGCAAACTATTTCAAAAGAGATTCTGTGCATGTCTTTGGACAGGTGTGTGAATGTTTATTATTGCTAAAGATTTGACCTGATAGTTTTAATACATTAATCTTAAATACTATTATTAGATACTATAAAACCTGTCTAAACCGACACTTGAGTGTTCAGAAATATTTTCTATACCACATTGTTGCCAACCCTGGATAATTTGTAAAATTTGTCATGAGCACAACAATGAAGATGCTTAACTAGGTCACAAGTTTCTTTTCAAATCAATGCAATCATACGTATATTTTCCAATTTCTCCACAAGAAATGTCATTTCACTCAAACTACATGTACATGTATGGTTGTATGATTTTCCTGGCTTGATTGTAGCTTGTCTTGATATAACCTTGTTACAATGCACTGAAACTACTTTACACTAAGGAGACACAAACCATGCGTTATGTTTAGTTAGATTCACAACTTAGGAATAAAATTAAGGTTAAGATTAAATTTCAAGGTTAGTTTAAAACATCATGTAAACACTATATATTCTCTCAACAACCAAAGCCCTATGATTGTACACAGAAATACATGTAGCCTACAACCTGGGGTGTCAAAAGAACTATGGGTTAAAATTGAAATAAATTTGTTTGATACTTGTTTAATCCCAAGGATTTCGGTTCATTTTGAAGATAGTTTGAAAACATTCAAAACACTTTGCATTTCCTCTTTTATTTTGATCAAAGTTCAGAGGTTTTTGTTTGTTTGATTGGGGTTTTTACGCCGTACTTAGTTATTCTACTTATATGACGGTGTGCAAGCCCAATTGGTGGAGGAAAACACCCTTAACGACGCTGACAACACAGAAGACACTACGATATATACATGTATACAGGACAAAGAACAGGACACCATAACGAATTGGCTTTCTGATGCTTCTTAGCTCAGAGAGCACCAGTGGGAAGTTCAGTGGTAAAAACACTAACAAAAAGGGTGCATTTGGCTATAAATGTCAATATACACATATCATTACAGATCAAAATTTAGATAAAGGGGCACTTTAAAGTCTAAAAAAAAAATAGAATCAAGAATCATGGTTTGACATGAATTCGTTCACTCTTTGAAAATACAATGGACAAGTTAGAGACAAAAAACTTACGGATGTGGAATATACATGTATGTGCACATGTCGAGTGATATTATTGTGCATGAAGCTGATAAGAAAGAATTTGTAAAATTCAGCTCAAATACTTAGTTTAAATTTGATCTACGTAATTCTCTACCTAAATAAAGTTCAATGGCATTCTCAAAATTGTTGAAATATGTGCTGCACAGAAGCATGTAAGATACACAATGGTTAGTTTGTTTTGTTCAATAGCCTCTTGTCTTGTCTTGTCTTTCTAAGACTTGTCATTGTCACCTTTCTCAGTAAATATTACCTAGATTATCTCCCTTTGTAGATTTTTTTTTAGCAATGTGAAAGGTGTACAGCGGAACGTAAATTAATTTGATTTGAATGTTTTTATTCTATTTTTGTTTTTGAATGTTTGATTATCATGTACCTTTTATGTACATGATAAAATGTACTGACTTATGCAAATCAGAAAAAAAATCTTCATCAACATAGAAACCCATATAAATAACAAAATTACAGGAATTAATACTTGTGGTTTAAATGTAAATACTTATTACCGGGTAGATTGTTTTTTACGTCAATGCAGAAAACATCACAGCACTGGCCTGAGTATGATAATTATTTCACCAACAAAACTGAACAAATCTGCAGATGTATACCGTACAGAGTAAACAGGTGGATATCCAAAAACCATCCAATTGCTGTGTACAAGCTGTGATATCAAAGAACACAGGAAAAAAAATATTTGGCAATTGAAATTTAGTTTCATTATAATAAAAATATGTAAATTTGTGTTACAGTTTATTCAGTAACAGTTTTACGAAAGAAAATATTTAGGATTTCTCAATCACATTTTTAATTAAATTAATTTTTTTGAATTAAATATTATTCAATGTTCTACCCAAAGACAAAAATGTGCAAAATAAATATTTCAGGTGCACAAAAGTCATCAATAGTTTCCCTTAATAACAGGAGAAGGTCCGGTGCGGAGAGGTGCCCTTGGTCAAACCATTTAGGAAAACCATCAAGAATGGACTAATATCTATCTGTAATGCATCATTTAGCTGGAAAACATTTAAACTAAAACCTTACCAGTCCAAAATCTACTTTCAACTTCCCTAACGCTACAATACAGCTCCCTACAGGTGTAAGATAGCTTACTGGAGAATGTCACTCAAGTACTTCTGTTGACAAATTGGTAATTACACTTGAAGCATGTAAAGACTAGAGTAAAGATTTTCTTTCTGAACACAAATAACAGATCAATTTACTTTCTTACCTTTCCATATGTTGGAAAAAATGGCAAAATACTGTTTGAGTTCCCCATCCTCCCTGGGTGTCACACCAAATCAGGCAGGGTCATTGCAAATTGGTGTCACAACTAACTAGAACTACTGTAGCAGGCCCTGGTCAACTTTTATTTACAAGACCTGGCTATGTCAAAGATTTCATAGAAATCATGATCTATTAATTCTATTAATATACATGTAGGTATCAACAGATGACACATACAGCTATTCTTCCACAAACTAAATCACTTATTTTATTGACCTTCTGACCAATCAGCTACAAGCAAATTAATTATGGTGCTAATGGCACTTTATACGAACAAAGATACATTGTAGAAATATATTCATACTGAATCCATAATAATCAATTGACATTTCGCCTTGTGTATTCTTATCATGATTTCCATATTCACGAGTCAATAAAATGATTAAATATGTATGTACGTACAAACAATACCTCATAACTCTATTAAACTTTTCTAATTAGTTAAACATCAGTTAATTGAAACAAATTATTTCAAATCTGCTCTCATAATAACTTTGATTAATTCCTATATCTAACCCAGATCAATATAAAGCTGATCATTAAATTTGATTTTAAGTTATAATGTTTTACCACATACATTAATGTTAATGTAAGTTATTAAAGTATTAGAAATTTGTACATGTATATACTTTTTATTGCTGTATTGTTAAACTTGTTATTGGTATTGTATTGTTACTCATACTGAGATCTACAGGGAAGACCAATTAATTTGACTATTATTTTCGTTAAATAAAGATTTATTATTATTATACAAACTGTATTGAGAGTTATTAATGTATTGGAAATGTGTACATGTATATAATTATTATATATTATTGCTGTATTGTTCAAATTGTTATTGTTATTGTTATTGAGAACTACAGGGAATTAATTTGACTACATTATTCTTAATACATAAAGTTGTTTATTATTATTATTATTATTATTGTTATTATTATTATTATTATAATAATAATAATAATAAAAACTGCAACTGCAAACCATTTTGATGTCTGGATTTTAGATAAATGCAATACCAAGTAGAAGCTACAGAAGTTTTAAGTTTATTATTTTTAAGTTACCACAATGTAACAGTATGTGAGGTGGATCATAGATGGGGTAAATTGATAGTAATAAGTATATCTAAGCCTTATCTCCAACCATCCCACCCTGCATTTCACTAACAAAGTGCAGTTCATCATTAGAGGTAAGACCTATGAAATAATTGCATACAAACCACAAATGTCCAAGTTAGAAATCGATCAAACCAGGTACATTGTATAACTGTTCATTGGACTTTTTTTTTACATTATTTAAACTATAAAGATCAGCATATGATTATATATATTTTTTCAGCACATTCAAACTCTTAAATCAACAGTACTGTTGTCTACACGTAACAAGGTTATTTGTAAATAATCTTAATTAATCCTTTTTTTTTTTTTTTTAACCTTTTAAATTTTTTTCTATATTTAGTGCAATAAACCTTTTATATTAGTAAATGTCCATGAGCATGTACACAAATTATGTTCTTTTCCCATATAATATGAAAATTATTTTGTGATCCATATTTCTTAGTTAACGTGTTGACAACGAACACTAGAAAGCATTTTTTTTAAAATACTCACATGTTTGGTTATTAGATTTACAAATGATATACATTTACAATCACACCTTGATGAAAAAACGTGAATCGCATGCTACATGATTAATTAACCTTAGACATGTTGACAAGACAAGGGAGATAACTTTGTGTGGCTAATTCTGTGAAAATAAAATTTGAATGAGTATAATATGATGACCTTTACAGTTCTGAAGTTCTTTATAAAATATTTTGGCAAAAACTGAGAGGTGAATTAACAATTTAGATAAGGGTGTCAATACTCAATAGCATGTCCAAAATTCTTGCTAAGCAGGTGTGTTGAACGAATGTACAGTACGTGAACAGTAGTCAGTATTTTGTCCTATCAGGCTAAAAACATTCTGATAGGAAGTCGCTTAATTAACTGATAAAATAACTATATATTTTTGTATAACTACATATTGTTATGGTTGACTGGCTATAACAATAATTCATAGTTGATACCTGTAGAATAAATGCAAGGTATTATAAATGAGTGCATAAAGGTCTTTCTACATTTTAAAACATGTTTGATCTAATGACCTAATGATAGATTTTAAAAATACAATGGTGACACTATTAAAAGCAGAAAAATTTCTGAATGGGTCCATAATGAATACTCAACTTTTGACTTTATTTAAAGTTCACATCATTATACTCATGTAATATCTCATATTTATAAACATTTATATACAGGTAAGACATTTATTTGTTTTTAAATTATAATATTAAGCAGATCTACAATATATTTATTGTTCCAGATAAATAATGCATGAAACGATCAATAGTTTTGGCAGTGAAATAGATTGATTGATTGGTGTTTTAACGCCGTGCTCAAGGGTATTTCACTTATATGACGGCACTGTATTCCAACAGTAGACAGCAAGTCTTAACACAACCACATAATGTGTAGTCAGTCACTGTAGTGTTTTGTTGTTGGAAAGATAATGTTCCTCCAGTGCCAACAGTATTAATGTAATCTGGAACATACTGTCCTTTGACAGAAGGCGCCAATGAAATAGAAGTACATCTTTTCACAAGAAAATGTGTTTTCATGCCCCCTGATTGTTTTTGTGATTAGAATTGCCTCGGTCGACCTGTGCGTTGGGTACTCAAAACATTCAGCCAATATTGTTCTGTTATTCATAAGGTAATTGAACAAACTGTAGATGACCTTGTCCCTGTTTCATTACAATACTAATGTTTCAAAGCAATCCTAGGTTTATTTCTAATCTGACAGAAAGAAATTTAGGTTGTGTATATATTATAGTGTGACAAAACAGGTAATCTCGGGAACTGTATTAAATATGTGTATATATATCTAAATAGATTGCAGATATGCCAGACAGATTATGACTTTAAATCTAGACCAGGATGTAAATCTGACCTATTGGTGGAAGTTATCAAATTGTTTGTTTTAACATTGAGTATGATAAATATAAACCACTCACTACATGCCCTATTTACATTTTACAGTGATCACATATCTACATGTAGAAGTGATTTACAAATAGAAAAGAGGACCTACATGCTATACAGAACTTTGTCTGGGTTTATATACAGAATAAAAGCTTGAAAAGATCAGTGAAGTTACACAGCTAGGGGTGTGTTTGTTTGAGTCTTAACTCCCTAGCCTTTATTGTAATGTTATACAAAATCAATACCCGTACTTATAAATCAAAAACCTATCACTTGCATTTCTCTTTGCCTGGCTTTTTCTGAATATGTAAAGGTACATTTAGAAAGAAAGAAAAACTCCAAACCACTTTATAATATCAACACAAAACTTCATTTCAGGTTCAAAATCTTTTATAAAGCAATATGAGATCATCAGTTTGAAGATTTTAGGTAACCTATTAATTGGTCTTCCTAATAAGAGTTAAGATAACCATTGGAAGACCCTGTTCACCTTGTTCTTCCAAACAGCACAGGCGTGTAGGCCATACAAGTAGGCTACTCACTCATAAATAAAATGGTGTGTCACCATAGTGTTAGCCAGAAATCAAAAACAGGGTGTCTCAAATCACTAGTTTCAGAGAAACAGGGTGTCTATCTTGACATTTTTCCTATCTTTCACATGTTAAATTTGACTGAATTAGGGTGTTTCAAATGGATTTCAGGGTGTCTCAAAGACACTATGTGTGCCACCTAAACAGGAAAAGGAAAACCATCTTCAAAGATTTGCCCTAACAATAAACAAGTCAAAACTTAACATTCACAGGACTCAAAACAGGCACAAAATCGACACCCAGAAGCCTCTAAGCCCAGAGAGCACCAATTTCATCCCGACCACCAGCATGGGTGGGGTGGGGTGGGGTGGGGTGAAGTGAAGTGAAGTGTATTTTTTTAAATATATATTTATGTTTTTGCCTCAAGTCAGATGTCAAACGCTTGATAACTGAGACAAATTCCCTCTTCGACAAAACTTCAACTTTCAACAAAGCATTTAAAAAAAGGACTAGGAGATGTTAATTATTTTTCAAAATTACACTGTAGTTTCTAACATCAAAACTAAATACAAAGGACATTGCAAAGAATGCAAACTAACTTTACAATTGTGTCATTGCCCTTAAAGTACACTCACTCCAATGGGTTACTGAAGTAAAACCACCCTCAACTTAAATGCCAACAAATAAAGAGTTCTTTATACTTGGGCAATATTACATGATTCTCAACAGGACACCATAACAAATCAGCTTACTGGTGGTGCCCCTTAGCTCAGAGAGAACCAGGGCACAGGAAGCTCAGAGAGCACCAGGACACAGGAAACTCACATCAACCATCAGCCCAAACAATGAATAAATACATTTACTCTAACTTGTTTGATATATATACATGTATTTATATATTTTTATAACGAGTAATCACACTGGCACAGGGATAGCGGCTAATTAAAGCCGATAAATAATCTCATGTTCTAGATAAATTCTCAGAGACAAGTTTCTAGACAAACCTGAATCTCAATTTATTCTGGATATCCTATAGGCGCATCTCGATAAAAGGCAATACATTTAACATATATATTGTGAAGATAAAAATGTGGCGAATATGTAACACACATAGATATTAGGTATGGGTGATAGATAATAAGCACAACCTGAAAAATGTATGGTTTAGAGTTAGTAGTAAACCCATTAGTCTACCAAATAAAGAGGAGGGCAGTTAAAGGTTATCTGATACAGTTATATATATTTAGATGATTTCATATTTAGATATATAAATATCAACAGTATTGAGGACCGTATGAAATTCAAATAGAGCATGTTATATGTTTGTTCATTATGAAAAAAACACTTAAAAGGTTAAAATTAACAAAATAAAACAATAACACGACATCACACAAGCACATTAAACATTCTTGATCCAACCGTTGATGAAGCATATCAGAATATTTCTAAATTGAAATATGTAACCTCTTATTCAATTCCAACCTACAACTGAGCCTATGTTACACAGTATGCACTTTATCCTTTTATAGGTTTATGGTTTTTTTTAAAGAGAATTTATTTTACCAGTATTTTGTATTTTACAAATGTGTATCAGTAGTCAGAACAATAATATATAGAGTTTTAAATCATTTACATCTTTCCTAAATCAATGAATATCTCTAAACAGTTAAAATAGACAAACAGATTATGTAAGCTTCTTTCTTCTATTGTCTTTTTCTAGCAAAGATTTGCCATATTGAAATAAAAAATCACAATATAAAAACCTCTGCAAAATGAAAGTAGAAATCCAAGTCTTTGTAGTTTGTAACACCTTTATTTATATACTTTCAGTGTTGATAGCCCTGGTACTATCTGAGCTAAGGGAGTAGGTGGTTGGGTGGGAGCTTCCTGTGCCCTGGTGCTCTCTGAGCTAAGGGAGTAGGTGTTTGGGTGGCAGCCTCCTGTGCCCTGGTGCTCTCTGGGCTAAGGGGCACAGGATGCTGATTTGTTGTGGTGTCCTGGTTTGTTAATGTTATGTTAACATTTTGTCCTGTCTTGCATGTTGCCAGCCTCGTTTACAATGGCTGCCACGCCGTCATATAAGTGAAATAACCTTGAGTACATTGTAAAACCCCAATCAAACAAACAAACAAAAGTAAAGGCTTTCAAATCCAAAATGCTATAATACTGATTCACAAATGTTTATTATTGAACTAGAACATGTTATGTGTTTGCTAAATTGTTTCGAAAGGATTGGATTACAATCAATCCATGTATACAATGAAATTTATTGGCTACGTAAGCTGTGTTTTTCAACAAAATTCTCAAAATTGCCTGTCGGTTAATCTATCCACGGCATGGAAAAGCTCTGTTTGTTTTAATAAGAATTGGATCTTTTGGCACATTTTATTTATAGATTGGTGTTTTATCTATATAAAAGTATTGGAGTGAGAGTGTGTGCAAAATATATAAATACTGAATGCTAACTTCACTTACAGATCATCAGCTTTCTAGTTTTGTTTATCTGGAAGATGCTCTATGTTATTACACAGGGTGGTGTTCCCTTGACTACATGTACCTGCTGGATAGAGCTCAGTATAATGTTACAACAGTACCGTTACAAAAACATACCTTAGTACAAGGTCTGACTGCACCAGAGTGTACCCGTAGTATTTTTTTAATTCATTTTCTTGGTAGACCATTTGGATAACAACACAGTAATTTGTTAAATATTCAGGGTCTCCCAATGAAGACTATCTACATGTATAGCAGATCTTTGATAACATAATGGCTTAAACAGCAAGGAACAGCAAAGTCGTATCTCTTTATTGTAGACAATTAGGCGTCAATTCAACTCAAGTGGAAAAAAAGTGGCGTGAATTAATTATTAAAGATTATACAAAAAGAAATAGAGAAAAAACTTTACTAGACCCTACAAGTACCATGCAAGTGACATGCTGTTACAAATATTCACATGCAAGTAGCTATGTCAGGCCTGGAAAATTACAAGTGCCTGACTTATCACATTTAACCACTCTTACCATTTTTTGTGCAATAGATTTACTGGCAAACTTTTACTGACAACTTCTTTTTTTTTAATAACAAGGCAGATAGTGTGCATTTAGCTCCATTGAATGTTTAACATAGGGTTTTTTGTATTATTGAGAGTGAAAACAACAGCCTATTTTCTTATAGCACAGGTTATAACGGTGACTGGTAAAATCCTAAAAAAGCCGACTCGTCAAACCCCAAACGTCAAATCATCAAATCCTATAGACCAGGTCGTCAAATATGATAACCTGCACCAGCTTGACAAAATCTTCTGACATCATGTAGTTTCTTTCTCTAAATACATAATATATATGACATTACATTGTCTGTTGATTCATTTTGTCTGTTTTTAAACAGACAAAATGAATCACACATATATTAAAAATACACTTTTCATAGATCGTCCACCGAACTGGCTACTGTTTTACAAAACGAGAATAGATATTTGTTTCAGAAGCTGTCGCGCACTCAAATTTCTGCAATAGTTATCCCACAATGTAAAAACTGATCTTGATAAATAAACACGAGAAGTTTGGTTGGCAGTTTACGAATACAATATATTATGTTTTTGTAAAGAGTAATAACACTGGCACAGGGATATTGACTAATCAAAACTGATAAATCATCAGACAAGTCTCTGGATAGATCTTGATCTCGAGTTGTTATGGGTAACCTACAGACGTCTATTATATATACACAACAATCACTGCAAACTATGATTATAGTTAAACCAATGTTGTCGGACTGTCGGACCATTTCTGACTGGTCCTCTTTACATTCTGGTGTATCCAACTAGAACCAACCATATTATTATTATTAATATTACAATGTACTTATATTTATTTATTTATTATTATTATTATTCTTAGCTAACTTACTTGGCTGTACTGCAAATTAACTACATTGTTTCAATGTGTGTACTTGCATTTATTATTTATTGTTATTAATTTTTGTACTCTGCCATTCATGGTGTTTTGTACAATAAAAATCTTGAATCTTGAATCATGAATTTGCTGTACAAAAT
>JAVFBZ010143080.1:0-20943 GCA_032466195.1 Katharina tunicata
AACTCGAGATCCAAATTAAATCTCGCGTTCTCGGGGTCGAGAACCCGAGAACTCGATGGCCGCAATGAGCTTCAATACTACAGGATACTGTTCTGCATTTCTCCGGCGTATTTTTGAAAGTTTTGAACTATTGAAATCTAGAGAAATTGATCAGTTTAAGAGCTATCCTACTGATACAACGACGCTAAGTATCATTAAATTGATTTACTATAAAAAAAAATCTGCAGAAAGGAATTCCACTTATGTTTATTTTTTCTTGTTTAAATAAAATAAAAAGATAACGTTTTTTTAACATACTTGTTTCCAGAACGATAAAATGTAGAAATATATAGACCTGCTGAAGTTTATAAACTTGAGGATTTATTTAATTACGAGGATCCTATGACCAATTATATTTTGTTTCTGTTTATTTGGGTATTGCCAACAATCCTCTAAGCTGAAACGTACTAGTTTGACAATAATACATTGACAAACTCCGAACAAGGAAGTCATGTTGACAATCATATTGACAATCATAAACAGTCGGTCCCCTAAAGACATTTATTTGAGGCCAGATATCCTCGATCCAACCTGCTTTAAGGCGCCAACAGAATTCATCCACCCAATTCAGCTAACAAGCACATAAGTCACCCGAACAGAATCAGTTTGTTTTGCCTCCAAAGATAAGCCACCATACACGACTTTCACAGCGCACGCCCACCATATACATTTTATATACACGTGCTATTGTTTCCTTTAAAGTGGACGCATATTTATACTACTCGAAAAAAAATGTCACAACAGAATGTTAAACATATCCAATTAAAAACAGATGTCGCGTGTTATTTAAACTATTTCTCGAATCTTGGACATATGCCTACTATGAGAGAAATTTGCGCAGCGTCATTTTAGTGAATATACTGGAAATAGTTCCCAAGCATAGATCTATATAGTATACTTTAAGTACCGTAGTGCTATTCTTCGATGTTAGAATTTTTCAGTTCTCTTTTGGAGAGAGTTAAGACTGACCAAATTTACTAAGACAAGTTGTTAAAATATCAAGTTCCAGAGTTTTGGACGATTTCCCTGAATGTTAACTTCAAAAAGTGTCAACATGGCCATCAGACAGGGTTTGAAAACAACCAGATCCAAAATTGAGATATATTGACTTGGGTTTCTTCTAGTTCCACTGATCACTGATATTTAATTGTTTGTAATGATTGTTAACTGCAATACAAATGGCTAGGTATATTTGGAGCTTTGGACATTGGTCCTTGGAAATCATAAACACTAAAGAGATTCACATTTCACTCCGTGATTGAAACAGACAAACAACCATTTTGATTGATTGGTTGATTGATTAATCGTTCGATTGATTGGTTGATTGATTAATCGTTCGATTGATTGGTTGGTTGTTTGGTTGATTGATTGGTTGATTGAGAGATCGATTGAGTGATTGGTTGATTGAGTGATTGGTTGATTGGTTGGTTGGTTGATTGATTGATTGATTGATTGATTTGATTGATTGATTGGTTGGTTGATTGCTATTTTGCTATTTTGGAACAAAAATGTTCCTCTTTGCAGTGCTTAACAAAGACAGCATGACAAGGCTTGTAACATATTGCCCATAGTCAGAAGGTCGTTTCTTTTCAGAGGTTGGTGCCAATTATTATGATCAAGTAAGTATCCATCTCATCAAACTTGATCTTAATTCTATCTCTGAGAGATTCAACCAATTTGATTGATTAGTTGATTGATTGATCGTTCGATCGATCGAACGATTGATTGATTGATTCATTGGTTGGTTGGTTGATTGATTGGATGATTGAGAGATCGATTGATTGATTGATTGATTGATTGGTTGAGTGATCGATTGAGTGATTGATTGTTTGATTGATTGATTGATTGATTGATTGATTGATTGATTGATTGATTGATTGATTGATTGATTTGATTGATTGATTGTTTGGTTGATTGCTAATTTGCTATTTTGGAACAAAAATGTTCCTCCAGTGCTTAACAAAGACAGCATGACAAGGCTTGTAACATATTGCCCATAGTCAGAAGGTCGTTTCTTTTCAGAGGTTGGTGCCAATTATTATGATCAAGTAAGTATCCATCTCATCAAACTTGATCTCTATTCTATTTTTGAGAAATTCACGTTTCCTTCAAGGGAAGTAAATCGTTCATTTTTAAAGGAGAGTTATCGGACCTTTACATGCAAAACTTACAATTCATAATTTCAAGTCGTTATATGTAAAATCAGAAACTGTAAAAGTTTAGATTTTCCTCTTTTTTATATGGCATGTCAGATTTTGGAAAAAGATAAGAGACTATTACATAGTGACTATAATACAAGAGGCATAAATCTACACATCACTTTAAGACATGCGCATTAACAAATTGTTTGCATACTGGAAAGTCCAACAGGTGGATGTGATTTTAGACTTTTTTGCCTTTCATTCACTGGAGACATACATGGTTCAACTTTAAAGTTGAAGACCATAACATTTACATATTTTGAGGACATTCAAGTTAAGTATGTAGAATGCTGATTCATCCAAAATCTCAAGCATGAAAGGCGTTCTGCCACAGACGCCCCTGGCGAAGACGTCAACCACTAGTTTAGCTTAGCAGGAAGTCAAGAAATATTAAACCCGAGAAAGATGTGTGCACTTTCTTCTGCACGACGGTTCCACAAAGTGAACGCGCAATCTAGAAAATATATATTCGTTTGATCCTTCACTACCGTAAAATAATGTTAAAAACAGGCTTCAAAAATAAAGAATTTAATCATTTGAATAAGGTTGCATATTGCTTAGAGGAATCAGGCGCCATTTTTACAAAGCAGCTTCGATCTAATGTCAATAATAAAAATGCCTTTGAATTAATTATTTCTGCATTATTTAAACTGAAACATTTTAGGGTTGTGACAAATTAAGGATTTTGACAAATCAGAAATTGCTTTGAAAATCTGTCTCAAAGCTGCATGTTTCATAATACTTGCCTTGAACACCCACGGTAGTCTTTTGCTGCTAGAAATCCTTTAGAATATCCATATCTGTGTACCAGCTTAGCTATGTCAATCAGTTCAAACTTCACACAATGAAAAGTTGTTTATCCAAGTTGAATGGCTTACATGGCTTAAATTTAATCTCTCACTAGACAAAGTCTATGTGAAATCTGGTTAAACATATCTATTTGTAGCATCCGAACTAAGTTCAAACCAGAAACATTAACAGACTTATGCCTCAATGAAATTATCAAATTATAACGTGAGTATACTTGTCTGGTAGTCATTTGAACTCAGTGAAACTTCAAACTGAAAGAATAGCAGACGATCGATAATGGAACTCGACACGTGAGGAAACGTCATCTATATACGTCATCATGCAGGTGCTCAAAGAGAAATTGGCATGAGGGCCAGGATCTCCAGTCTGCTGCCGGTCAGTTTCAACAATCACCGAAATCTACATTAATTTGACATGAACATGTGTCATGAACATCAAAATGAGATACACACAACCAGCAAAAACCAATAAGAATTTACTTATTTGATTGGCATTTAACTCCTTACATGTATTTAAGGTTATTTCACTCATATGACGGCGTGCCAACCCTCAACGAGCAAGATACATGGACGCCACGGAACAATAACGGGCCACAAGATAGACGCTACAAACAATCTGGTTACTGAATCCCTTTAGCTCAGAGAGCACCAGGGCACATGGAGCTCCCACCAACCACTAACTCCTAATTTAGGCGTAACAACAAAACATCGGAAGACAGTTTATAAGGAAGTTTCTCGCAAGGTGTCAGAGATTAAAGTCTTGTACAATACCATTTACGGGTTTACGAATAATAAAATTTGATTCATTATAAAGAAGAAAAAGCACATTGCCTCTACAGAGGAAGATAGAACAAATTCAAGTTCCGTGCGAGAATCGATCCAACGACCCATTTTAAATATAGCTGTGAATGCCATAGCGATGCTGCTGAAGTTAGACATGATTAATCGACCTATGAAGAAATACAATTCCTTCACGTGGCTTGGTTCTCTTGTTGCATTGGTCATCTCGGACTAATGTTATGCTTAATAGTTCTATTTTGTTTCTTCGTTTTTTTTAGCTGTTATCGGCTCAATGTCGATCTGTATTATTATTACTTGATGTCATATAGGATCCGTTTATCTACATGCGATACAAGTATTGCCTGCAGCGGTAAATATACCTCTAATGAACTAAAAACAATGGCCTGTCATTACACTAAAGCCGATAATCGGAGGTGACGGACGTTACTGGAGATAGGCGAAGTTGGACTAGAATGAATCTGACAGCTGAAATAAAAAGATAATATGATAATGTGGCTCGGACCGGTAAGCCATGCAGGGATAACTTTGTTGTTGAAATCGCTAACAGGCAAGTCCAATACAGTTTTGATGGTGGCGTGAAGTTTGCCGTCCCTGCAACTGGTTGGGTTTTTCAAGCAAAATAATCAATTTGTGAAAATTGAGTTCAACTTTGTCGTTGTGAATCAGCATTTAAGTCTGTAATAAACAGCAGTAAGAAACAACAATCGCAGATTTTATTTTATAATGGTACGTTTATTATTATATATTTAATCACAAAAATGTGATGAGGATGATTTGTTTTCTATAAAGTAGATAAAGTATCAACCGTCATGACGATATATCAGTCATGAAATTTTCTGAAATATATTTAACCTAACACCCCGTTGGCTTGGAATCTTCTTTACACTTATCTACGCTGTCTGTCAGAAACTTTTGGCAATGTACGTCGTCGATTCTACACGGTTCCGAATCAAGATTGCTGCATGGTTCCTTGCTACCGTTATCAACTTGTTCGTCATTGCGCTGCTGAGAATTTATTTCCAAAGATGGCGCAGCATTTTCAGACTTGCAATGCTGGGATCCAAATCGTTTGCATAGTCCCATGTCGTCATTGTCGTAGTGTACGACATCTTCAGTTTTAGGTTCTTCAGAAGTTTCACAACTGTAAGGCACAGAACTGTCTTGCTGGGAAACGACATTCACCTTGTATATATATTTTACAGCCTTGTCTAACTGTGAAGGTTGAATGTTACCGTACATGTATTTTCCCAAAATGCCTGTATTTGATATTTCGTCTTTCCTGGAAATGCATTGGGCAGCCTCGTTATCATTATGATAATAAGGCTGTTCTGAGAACCCCGTCTTCTTAGAAATGCTCTGTGCTTTACTATGATTGGCGGATGACTTTTGATTGAATTCCTGAGAATGACTTCCAGCGAGTTGCTGAATTCCATTCGTGTGCTGTACTTTGTTCGGGTTCGCGGATGGTTCAAAATTCAAATATCTGTTTTGTTCAACATCACTATTAGTTGTGTTTTCAACAATTTTGCCATTTTCTTCGCCATCATTGCTGGTACCAAGGGGTTGGACATTTGCATATTTGCACAGCGTAGGGTTAACATTTTTACACGATTTTTCATCAATGTTCTTGTATTGTGAAGAATTGCATATAAGAGGTGGTTCAACGTTCGGGTAATATTTTTGCTCAATAGGCCTATTGTGGTCGCTCGACGAGTGGGTATTCTGACAATTGTAATGTATTTGCCTTTCTGTGTTTGGTTGCTCATTTCTAGATTTCAAGCGTAACGGGATTTCGTTATGTGGTATCTTGGCAGTATTTCCGATAAAATGGTTGGTAAAAGAGCCCCTGTTGAATGTGGAAACATGTTTTCTAAAGCAAGAAGAATCACTGCTGATGTTAGGAGACAATGCAAATTTCTTGTACAGCGTCAGATTCCTGTTGGTATGCTGTAGAGTTGAGGGTGGACAATTTACTTGTCCATATGTTGTCGCAAACCTGTTGTTATTGGCAGTAAAATTCCCGTTCTTGTAGTCACTCTTCTCGGTAGGGGATTTTCGTCGAGAAATTGGCGGTAAAACCGGATATGATGTCAAAAATTCTGCAAACAATTAAATTAGAGAATGTAGCAAGCGATAAACTAAAGATTAATTATATTGGAACCGTGTTTGAGAGTAAGGTCTTTTCATCCTACCTAAGATGAGAAGCATGTCTATGAAGGAATGGCACAACTAGCCCTCAAATTAGATTATCTTTTATTACCCATTTACGCTGAGCACTTGTGGAGACAAAAATAAATCCTGTCTTTAAATTTTACTTAAAGTCGCTATAATTGTTTACTTTAACATCTTGCCACATCCCTCTCCCAAAATAATAAAAATAAGACAAAAAAATTAAAAAAAAACTCAAAACAAACAAACAAGAAAAAATAATAATAATAATAACTGACTTGAGTTTTTATATGCGGATTACCTGGTGGTCTGTGATAAATTGTTGTCCTCATGTTGGATGATCGCTTTCTCAATGGCGGTAAACTCAATGGACTCGGTTTGAAATCTGGAACAAAAAAATCCGAATTTAACAGAACAAATTATTGTTAAAAATTAACAGAAAACAGCTTTAACAAACTTTTATTTCAAACAATAAATTAAGAAACGATTTCCAGAATTTATTTAATCAAGGAAGACTCCGTTTTGTTATTAGAAATTTCCGAAATTATGTAAAATTAGGAATGTATCAGCTACCGTAGCCACGGAAACAATATTTACTTTCACGTGTATGTCTTACATATAATGTATAATGTATTACAGCCTACTTCCAAATGACTATAAAACAAAAAAATATTGAACATTAAAAAAAGAAAAAAAAAAAAAGCAAATTGCCTAAAACGTGTCCAGGTTTACTCAAACTCCAATCACAAAATTATTGACTACTGAAAGCAAATTAAGATATCAATTCGCGAATCGTTCGCAATTCATTGTCGCAAAACATCGACAAAACAAGCCGAGAATGGAGGCTATAAGCTGTTCACAACACTTTGAACCAAGACAATGGATATTTAATTTTATCATTCGTTAGTACCTCGGAGTCGTCGTCTTGCTTTTGTTTGTATGTTGGCTTTATTGTGTTCAACCTCTGCTCTAAGGGCCGCAACTCTCTTTGGTACTATATGGGGTATTTGTGATTCACCACCGGAGCGACAGTGAAAATTCTGAGAAGAAAAAAACACAAAACTGGTTGATCTTCAGGAAACAAGAACACTTCTTTGTTTTTCATATTTTCCTCAGAATGTTTTATCCATTGATCTGCATTTTATGGAGACAGATTAATTTCATCAATTCAGTATTGTCAGATAAAAGTTTACCACTTTTTAGATAAAAGTCTTGTATTTTACTATATTAAAGTCACATACGCACCCAAATATTCTGTATTTTGGGTTTCCACAGAATCACATGAATTATATATATATTCATCGAAAAGTAAAAGATAGAGGTGTTCCGTTAATTCTACCCCCAGATTTGAAGGTAAAGGAACCTTAAAAGCCTGGTAAAAGTACAAAAAACTGAAAATTCTGTCAGAAATTTTAATTAGAAATGTGTCAATCTCCTCTATCCATTAAATTCGAATAAGTGCTAGATTTCTCCTGGTCCGTACAAGGTTTGTACCCAATGAATAATTTTTATTTCAACGAGAATGTTTTGGTTTTTGAACAAACATCAAATCTTGTAAAAATCAAGGCATACGGAATTAGTTGAAAAATCTAAATTTTGGGTGCGTATGTGACTTTAAGAGTCAGGGTCCAATACAATAGTTTACACTACATTTATAGAGCAGAAATTAATTTTCTTGCACACTGAAGCCAGTATGTAATAAAACAGGTTTACAAATTCCTATGGCGTTAATACTAACGGAAATAAGCCTATATATGGACCAAACTTTAAGATTTGACATTGTGTACAACACAACATATCCCGTGAGTAGCGAATCCTAGAATTCGTCAGAAAAATCCATTGTTTGAAGCACATTGTCAAATTTGGAAGAGGATTGGTGGTGTTATTTAATTGACGAATATTCTTACCTCCATGTTAAAGTTTGGTCCCGCCTCCCGAGATGAAAGACAGATTGGAATGTGACTCATATGAAGTCCGCTGTGTTCTACCTCACTGGGTTGGCAAGGACCTGTGTGTGATTATTACGTCTAAAATTGTACTACGTCACATTAGTGACGTTAAACACAAACGTGTGTGACGTAAAAAGGCCGACTTTGTGTCAAGCAATCAATCGGCAAAACCTCGCGTGATTTCTCGTTATTTGGCTGTCATCACTTGTGCGCAGTACATTCGACGGCTTCCGAGTAGGTGTCAAGTGTAAAGTTACGTTAGGGCTTATAAAAAAAAGCAACGTCACAATACAATTACACTACACAAAACAATTTTTATTTTATTGTCCAGAAACGAATAATTTATAGTTTAAAGTAAAAAAATATAGCATTTTTGATGATTTTGTCATTTGCATCCTTTTGTCATTCTAGTATGTATTTATCCGTCGATTCGGCAATGAGTTATGGATGAATGTATCAAATAGTACGGACAAATGCGTTGTGTCGTGACATTATCACGACCACCGTTAATGACAACGTTATCGACGAAAACACAATGGAAAGGTTTTTCATAAATCAACCTGAATCTTTAGGGAAGTGGTTGTTTTTTGTTTTTTGGTAATTAAGAAGTAGTTTGGAGATACCTGCCTAAAACCTCCAAGGAACAGAGCCTTCGCAAATTTCAGAACACGGAGTTACTCTAACGAAGCCCAGAGTTGAAGACATCGAGTCGACGCGGCAAATGAAGGTTCGAAACGTCGCAAAGGCTTTGCGAAACTGGCCCAAATAAGGAAGTAAAGAGCATTTGGCTTTAAAACAAGACATTTACAGCGCCACCCATCATATGAATGTTTTTAAGCAGGGATGGGTTGTTCAAAAGGTAAACCAGTCGTAAATGAACAGCGTACCATAAAAAAAACTACATTGTGACGTGACGTCGTAAAACAATGGTTTGAACTAAATGCACTTTTGACTAAAAGTCATTTCCTAGCAAATAACAGTCAAGATCGGATATTAAAGATTTTTGGTAAATTACTGTTTTGCAGAATCCGTAATATTATAGAGGAATAAATATTTATAATGTAATATCCATCTCCTCATTCCATTGTAGACTGGGACCTAACATTTGAACAACTAGCACGAAAGTTACATTTACGCAAATTTTAGACGCGGCGTATAACATAGCTAAAAAAAATCGATATATATATTTTTTGAGAATTTATCTAGAACAGGAAATGATTTATCGTTTTTAATAAGTCGATATCCCTGTGCTAGTGTGTGTGTTTGTTTGTTTGTTTCTTTATTCACCAATAGATAGATATTCATATGTACAGAAGACAAGCAAATGAACATACATTTCTATTGGCGGGAATAAAGCTCTTAAGTGTGCGATTACTCTTGACAAAAATATATATTTAGATTTCAACAAAACTCTCGGAAGTTCATAACACAAGGAAAAAGTGACTATCCAGGCAGACTTCGTTACTTGTAGACGCTTAATGAGAAATAACGAGACAAAAGAACTGGATCCAATCAATTGGTTTTATATTTTATTTGCATAGTCAAAAGTGTCATCAGGCACGTAATTTAATACCATGCGTCGAAGACATACACACAGCTTCACAAGTATTATTCTCCAATACATACCCATTTACACTCAAAATATTTCCTCATGGAAACTTGCACACTTTCACGCACCTTTCGCTTGATCTCAGGGATCACTTAAGTATTATTGGCCGCAGGCTAACTCAATATAACACCGAGCTACTTTGTTTTTGGCTATATACATAATGTAGACATTTATACAACTAATACAATAAATTAAAAATCATTAAAGATGTGTAAGTAAGTGAAATGTTATGAAATAGGTGTTTTTAATATTAAAACCTATATTTACTTATAGAGAAATATCTTAGGCGTTGATTGATTAAAAATAGATCCAGGGGATCTGGAGAAATATTGGTGTTTTAGTAATAAGTATATTAACGTAAAGAGCAAAGAAAAGTGCAACATTGAATTCGCTTGCTTTATAACAGAAAACGACATAAGGCTTTTGGGAGAAATTTTAAGTCATTATTGTCGTTATTTTTAGGTTAACTTCGACAGGAATGAGCTAACACAACACATGCATGTGTTGTATCATTTTAGCACCATACAATTATGTAACAGATTTCGTTGATTTTGTCACAACCGGTGTATATTAAAGACTATATCTCAGGGGCGGGTTGTTCAAATACCCGATAAATTAACGGCCAATGAGATGACGTTGGGCAACAATGAATTTCGTTATGGTGTGACATCAGTTTCTGTGTGACGCAACGTTATTCCATAGACGCTTGAACAGAGCAAATCGATAGCCTACCATGCACTTTAGACGAATTTTAAAACTAAAAAACGTGAGTGAAAAAGACGTGCTCTTTTTTTTCGACGGGTCAGTATGATTTCAACCAATCACTTGTGGCATTTTGGCTGAATTGGGTTTTAATTTCTATCAAAGTCACCATGGCTAAAGTCGTTCAGTTTCATCGAGGCTGGGAGGTTTATCAGCTTTATAAAAGCCAAGAACATTATGGAACATAAAACAGAGTACAGAATCTATGCAAGAAGTGATGATTAAACTCACGCGATGTGAACGCGGCTTTACACGGATATTTGAACAACCAGCCCCAGACCCCATATTTGTTAGAGGATATTATATCTAACAATTCACCGACTATATGGTTCTGGGACCGTTTCACAAGGCGATCTTAGCTTACGTTGAAAGTAACTACCATGACAACACAATGCCTCCAGTACTGGTCGCTATGGTATTTACGTTAAACGTATCCTAAGATCGCTTTGTGAAACGGGCCCCAGATATTCAAATGTGAAATTAGCCTACATTTCACTGCATGAAATTGTCGCTGGCTTATAAATCAACAAATTGAGTTGAGAAGCCAAGCCCTGCCAGACTACGAAATAAAAAAATTGCATCATACAAAGAAGCCTTAAACATTCTATCATTGTCAAATTATGCTTTGAGATAAATATTTTCAACATTATTATATAATTTAGTTATCTCTATCGATATCCTCGTCTGTGACGGCTTCACTTTCAGAGAGACTGTATATCTTGTCTTGAGGAAGGTCATCTACACCACAGTCAATGACCTTGACCTTCTTTTTGGGTTTTGCGTCATTTCCGGTGGGAACCTCGCCAATGGCTCTTACGGTGTCCTAGAGAAAAAAGTAAACACGAAAATAAACAATGTGCCTAATTCTTATTTTCTTAGAACATAATTATAGCCTATAGATCATAAAAACCAACGATCTGTAAATAAAATATTTATATATGCAACAAAATTGTTCAAAATACTGAAGGATTGTGATTCTTTGTCTGTGAGATTTCGGTTGGTAGAGTGTCGATACATACTGAGTTTAATTATTTTTTAGCAAAATTTTTCAAAGGTTAATAAATTAAATTACAGTTTGATAACAGATCATGGGGCCTTACCATTCCCTTGATGACCTTGCCGAAGACGACGTGTTTGTTGTCTAACCACCTAGCCTTGTTAAGAAGGATGAAGAACTGCGAACCATTTGTGTCTCTACCGTGATTCGCCATCGACACGTATCCGGCTGCTCTGTGGCTTATGATGTAGTTCTCGTCAACGAATTTATCACCGAAGATACTCTTTCCTGTTTTCAAAAGATACCAGAGAATACATTAAAAGATATAGAAAACATGCTAGGAAATTAAAGATAATTGTTTTCGGCCGTTAATCGAGTCACATGCTACGTGGTCATAGAACAGTGATACTGCATGGTGTTAACCGTACAGAATTCTGAAAATGGTACCTGGGAACCGATCGAGTGCCCACAAACACAGGAAGTTCTATAGCCACAGTTACAAGGGCATACATTAATAAAATGTACCTGGAGGTGGCGTTCTAAGGATCCCGTGACGTTTTACTTTGTAGCGTCGCTCGCTCGAACTAGTTGGTATTTCATACGAGGTTTTATGAAACTGCCCTTAGAACCGGATTAGTTGAATTTAACTTTTCAATACCGTGCCATCGTGGATTATATCTTAATAGTTCATTTTGAATATGCTCCAGAAAAAAAATCATCGAGAATATTGAAGCAAAAACCCTATTTCCACATTACTACAAGCCACTCTTTGGCATAACGGTGCCTAAAATGGTCAGCCAATACCAAATAAGGAAGATATTCACCTCCGGCTCCATCTCCAGTTGTGACGTCACCGCCTTGAACAACAAAGTCCGGAACTACTCGATGGAAGACACTGTTTTTGTAATGTAACCTCTCTGTTCTCTGAAAGCGATGAAAAAACATAACTGAAGCGCAGACTTGTCTTATAGGCCTATATCAAAAATTGTACCAAAAGCGTAAATTTCAATAAGTATCAAAATACAAATAATCAAGAATTAACGATAGATCGTATCAATAGCATTAAGCTAATGTTTAAATGTTTTAATTTATTTCCGAAGCTAATAAAGCTTAAAACTGAAACGAAGACAATTTTATGTATAGGCTATATATAGGACAGCACCCATTTTAATGACAATGGGGGTTGACACACGTAGATTTTCCAGGCCTCTCCACACACCACGCTCTTTAAAAGGATCTATTGTGCTTTGGTTATATTGTATAACATGACAGCAATCTGCCAAGCGACCATTAATCAATAGAAACAAAATCTTTACTTATTCTGTATTTTCTGAAATACGAACTCCCAAATGTGAGTATATAGGCCGGTGTATCTTCTTTCAACTGCTGTATACTTTCAACAGGCAGACACCATACCTACCCCATGCTCTTTCTTTCTTTCAAATCCTTTGGCAATGCTGGCGAAGTTCATCACGGTCATAGGTACTGTCTTTCCAAAGAGACCAATGACAAATCTTCCCCGGTAGTCCTCGCCCGGCCCGTCATAGTCCTTAATCTCGATATCAAACCATGCCTCCGCGGTAACGGTAAGGTTCGACTCACCAGAAGCGCCCCACACAAAAGCTGGTGCGACTACTAAAGTTGCGACAACGTAGAGCAGCATTATAAAGACTGAAAAGAAATCCAAATTAAAGGTCAGTGTAAATCCCCTATTTATTCTAGACGAAAAAGAAGCTTTGGGAATATTTAGTAGAAGCAAATAGACAAACAATTCATTTTGTAGAATTAAACACAAAGTTCGGTTAAAATTCAGCAACGCCAGACCATTTTTGTATTCAATAATCTGGCAAGTAAGACATTTTTTTTTTAAAGAATTAAATTTTAGGAAATTTATCAGCGAATGTTTAACGGATGAAAACATGGAGTCAATAATCAAGAGGTAACACGCGGCGATAGTGTTGTATAAAATCTATAATGTATGTGACATTGCACACAGCCTATATTCTATACACTCACTTCGAAAATTAGCAGCAATAGACAGACCGTATATGTAATCATACCACTGTATGTGAAAACGCATAAAGGATAAGACAAGGGTGCATGTTAAAGGCCCCTCTGTTATATACCTTCGGTTCATATAGACTCAAAGCGAACACCACTTTTTCGTGAACGTTCAAGCATGATTTTGTCATGTCGTTTAGTGAAATTTTGTATTCAATATTTTCGTTGAAACTAACCAATTTCCTCTCTTAAAGTTTCAATATAAAATTTTGTTTCATTTTACAAAGATACCACAAGAACAAATACCTAATAAAAGACTATCGTTGTTTTAGAATCTGGATAAATCCTAAAAAATAACTACAAAACTGAGATAGTGCTTGTTGTCCACCGAACAATGTCATGTATATAGTGTCTTATTAAACAGAAGAGCCTACACAATTGATTTCATTTATTTCAAATGTAGGATTGACAGCCATACAATAACATTTACATTGTAACTAAAAATTCAAATATATGAGAATTGAATACAGCATAATTACCTTTGTTAGAATATCCGACGGAGCAATCAAAGTTATGGTTTCTAGAACAATCAAAGAATGAATTAAGAACACCACGTGTTCTTATAAAGGTCCCAGTACCCCGCCACGAGAGCTACTCTGTCATTTTGAATCGTGATCAACACCTGTGGTTTTTGGTGTCGTGGCGCGAATCGATCGCGTTCAGATGGCCGACTCGCGACTTCTGTCGTCCACGATCACGTCTTGGCCTGTTACCCTAAGTGCGCCTTTAGCTGGAGAGATGACGCTACAAAGTCTGCATATAACAATAATTTAAGCATTTAATGGGATCCAGAAAAAAAGATGAGTTTTTATCCACGGTTTTACACAGCAATTTAAGCCATAAGTGAAAATGTGACGTTCATTAATTTGACCACATGTAGGCAGGTGTAGGCCTTACAATATTTGTTAATCACTCTGCGATAGGAGACGATTTATATGTGACATAATATTGTTTCTCTAAAGTCTAAAACAGCCTCATCAAATTAATTTGTTGGGAAAGATAGAAGTAGAAATGTTGGGATAGTTTGAAAGTGAAGAAAAAGGGCAAGAATAAAGACAAACGTGCGGAGAAATATAACCCAGATTTTGCGAGGACACATGTATAAAAAAAACGATGAAAAGTCAAATGTATTCAGCAAACCCCAAATCGTCTAAAATTGAAGAAATTATAACTTCCGTGACATCTCCGACATCAGTGAAATCAATATATTAAGTTGGGCCTACAGAACGTGGCACACACATGTGCAGTTTATACTTGAAACCGAAGTGATATAAAATGTAATCCCAAAGACTACATATTACAGAGCCAAAAGTATTTTTAGTAGTGGCATGACCTGTATCATGGTACTAAACCAAACCAAAAATACATAGAGCCATAAAAAATGACTAGTTCATGGATGTATAGAACAGAGAGAGGTGGTAAGCCAATAGGTTTTCATACAATGTCAAAAGTCTGCAACAGAGTTCAAATCATTTCAATAACCCACATCAGTTTTGCAAAGAATTGATTCTTTACAATCTGCAAATTGTCGTATTCTAAGAAAAAAATAAATTAAATTTTGATTCATATACTTTGTTGTGGCGAAATGTTCAGTGAAATACATGTATATAATCAAAGGATATATAAGACTAAATTTCTAATGTCATAATGATGTGGATTGCTCTCAGTCTATATATAGCATAACGTATAGTTGGTTGAAGATGAAGAGCAAATGTGTCGCAAAACAAAACTGATACCCATGAAATGTAATTCACACTTACACCTTCGCTAACAATTAAGTATACAAAAGGCACTTCATTGTCAACTGTTTTGTATTTCTTCGACAAAAAGGAGACGATGTCAAACATTAAAAGTTTTATCATGTTAATTTACATATAGCATTGTTGCTTCTGTTAAGCATTAAATCACACGTACAAACTAACACGTTTGCCTCCGTTCAAGGATGCAAGAAATGTTACACGTTGGCAAACGAGTGAAACGGCTATATTTGTGTCGATTAAACATTAACAGCAGCTGACGGCATATCTCATTTCACTAGTTTTAATATCGACCAAACTAACTCTTAATATCGGTTACAAATGTTTGTTTTCGTTTTTGCTGTCAAGATCTTGACTTCAACTTCAGACACGTGTGCACATGCGTAAGCCCCACGTTATACGATTACTATTCTTATAGTCATATATGAAGTCACAGAAAATAATAAAAATTGAAAAAAAAAAAATACACACACACAATTCTCAGAATGTTCGATTTTTTAAATATAAAAAGCATCTATGTAGACAGGCCCATGTAACGTTGGTACTAAGAGCATGTACGCTCAATGTATTATTCCTTGTTTATGTTTTCACTTTTATATATAGATTAGCCTACCTTTGACACAAATATATATACAAATTCAGTCAAAGGGCTGTTGCAGGGACTGAATTAATAGCAAAAAAAAAATTTGAAAAACGAAGTAGTTCCATAACTTCTCGTAATTGTGATGTCATCACTAAGCTTGGCCGTGATATAGGTATGAATTGCCTAAAATATAACATTTTGTTCGCCTGAAGCTGATATACAACAAATGCATAAGTAGTTAAAGAACTCCGAATGGGCAACAGGCAATTTACGTTTATGTTATAGATATTCATTTAGAAATGCTGCAAATTTAAAGGTACTATACCGCAAAATTTTGGAATGAAGCTTTATCATATATTTTCGTGAAGTCCAGACACTGTTCTATTCATAAAACTGATTCACACTAGTTGTGAGAGAAAAATATTTAAAAAATGCGGTATTTTGATGAGTTTCTTTGATATGCACAAGTAGCTTTTTGCAGACGTCTTCCTCGTGAAAATTCAATGCCAAGGCGATCCACTGACCTAGAGGTGCGTTTGTGTTATCAGTGCATATCTCCTTATTTGAAAAATAATTTCTTCAGATACGGAAAATCGTCCGGAAATAGCCGAAGCTGTCTGTCCAGATGATACAATTCAAAGCACATGTTGTCAAATGCTAACACTAACCCTAACTCTAACCCTAACACCTAACCCTAAGTCCTTTTTACAGATTGATTAATTTTTAACTTACCCTAACCCTTAGTTCTTTTTACAGATTGATTAATTTTTAACTTTGAAAATTTGCAGTTCTTGTTGTAACATCTATAAACAAGTCATTAAATCACCGACAAAACTACATGAGTTGTCGTTCCTTCCACTGTAAGCAAACCATTCCATTGGCTGCCCATCCTCATTTCCTCATTTTTCCAAATAAGGAGATATGCACGGATAACACAAACGATCATAATTATGCCTATATTAGGCCATTGAGGCGGGCCCAGTAGTCACTCGACCTTCGATCAGCTGTAGCACTTGTGATAATGCATTCACAGTCACCCGAGTCACGAAACCGCTTCCTTATAAGGCATGCAGGGCTCATTAACTCTCGTGCATGCATACATTATACATCGTAATGTGGGTCGCATTATAGATTTTACAAACTTTATTATTATTTTAATACGGTATACCGCACATTCTCGGGGTTGGTATATTTTCTGAAAGCTTATACTTTGGGTCATACTAAAAAAATAAAGAAAACCCGGTATAATTCGTTTCTGTCGATTTTTGGCCGAAACTCTGCGGTATAGTACCTTTAATAAGAACGTATACAGTCGTTTGCACAAATGTTATATTTTAAGTAAAGAGTATTAACCAATAGCAGGGTATCTTTTTTTTTCTGATAAACGTTCACAAAGACAACTAAACAAACAAAAACAACAAAATGCTTAGAATAACTTAAAATTTTATGGGTAAACAAATTCTGGTATATTTCTGATGCAACGTTTCGGCCTAGATGCTAAGACCGTTTTCATGGCTTTTTATCTAGGCTGTAAATGCAATTAAAACGGTCTTAGCATCTATAGGTCGAAATGCTGGCATGCAACACACGCGGCGATTTTACCGATCGCTGGGAAATTTGTCGCATTTGTTCATACCGGCGACAGCGATTTTAATAGCAGTATAGGCGATCGCTCGGATCAAACGTGTTAGATATTTTCGGCCGAAATTTATTCGCTATTGATATAGTCCGCAGTGATAGGTCTTGTGTTCTGCAGTCCAGGTGATCGATAATGAAGAACCAATGAGATTTCGCGTTATTGTCATTTATGAAAGCTTTTTTAACTTACGACAAGGAAGAGAACTAGGAATAGAACTTACATAAATAAATTTTCTCACAGTTTTCTGGTATATATGATTAATGTATTTCAAGGATTGTCTATATATAGTTGAATCATTTTAATTTTGCACTGATCTACAAATTATCAACCTTTTTTTAATTTTGACAAATGACCACATTCATCAGACAAATTAATGTGTTTCTGCAGGGGCGGCGGAAACCCCCTCACTTTTTGTGGGGTGGGGGCTGAGCCCCTTCACTTTTGAGCTGTAAACTTTTTTTACTATAGTGTCTGAATAAAGTTTTCTGCGACAAAAAAAGTTAATAGTTCTTATATAACTCGGGTTTCTGCGCATACAATTATTTTCATAAGGATAAAATTTTAAAAAAGCTATAATAGATCTCAGGGACGGTGCCGATTTTTGGACATTATTGACATGACCTGCACGGTATACATTAGGTATAGGTAGCTTTTTTCACTACTCTTGCATTAATTTAATGATATTTACATTTAACGGATTAACGGGTTAAGTTGTTAATCTATACGTTTTGATAACTATTAAGTTATTTAATTAATAACCGTAGCTTGGTTTTCAACGCAGACTTTTAGAACTTTCATATAAAGACTGGGACTGATATTTTAGCCAAGTCTTGTGAGTTGTGTAATTGGCTAAATACGGAAGTGATTAATATGGTTTGCAACGATATGTGTAAAACCCGTTTTTTTTTGTTTGTTTTTTTTTCTATAAATAAATGAATTGCCTATTTCGTTTTGATTGAAATGTTACCAGTAATCGCGGACCGTTTTTCCGTTTGACAGTGCATGCAGTGATCTCTTTTTATGACATCATCGAGTTTTGGGTTTTCCGGTTGTCGAGCCTCGCTGTAAGTCTCAGATTAAAAACGAGTGTTTTTCCTTTTTATTAACCAGCGAATTTCCTCGAATTTATGCAAGCATGTGGCTGTCCGGCAAACGTTGATATTAAGAATAGGCCTATAGCTCCGAATAAACTCTTAGCTTATTTTAGCTTAGATAAATTCCCCAAACAATTAAACTTAAATTAAGTTTACACATGAAAAGAATAAGGAAAAAGGAAAATATAGGCTTCGTCGATGGTGGTTGAATTACAACACCCGAAATCGCCCAGAACGCGTCTCTGACTATCTATAAGACACCTAGAGCTTACGAGGCCTAGGCGGCCCCTGGACCCTCGTCTATCGTCCTGGGATCGTAGCCTATATAAAGCTTGAAATTGAAAGGGAGATTTCCAAAATGTATAAGTTGTTCGAGGGTAATGATTTATTCTATTTCCTCCTCTTGAGTAGAAGGCGAAGGCCTATGTAAAAGGATTTTGGAGCGGTCGAATAAAGGATTATTAAAGGCTTGCTACCATTGACCGAAGCAGGATTAACTGTAATGGTAGGCTACTGTACTGGCTAAAAAAAGACGGACGATTTGGTTAATGGAGACACACGTCATTGAACCTTTATTCTTCACGTACCATATTGTCCTTATTCTGGTTTCATGGTGGCAAAGTTTCGCAACCAAAATTGATGCAATATCGAGCCACTTTGCATAACGTGCAATGGTCCATTCCAGCGTGCATAGTTGGCCCGAAATAACAGCCGGTACTCAGACAGTATGCCTACTGGCAATGTTCTCAAATGTTTGTTGGGATATTGTAGTCCGTCACTTTTTAATGTGACAGTTGAACCTTATAAAAACTTACCCTAAACATAGCCCTACAACTAAATCTAACCCTAAAACAAAACAATTATTTATTTGATTGGTGCTTAACGTTAGGGTCCGAGTGTCCCTTTTGACAATCTTACAGCTTTGGATTTTGAAATCAGATGGAAATTAAGCTCGTCATGGTTTCTTTCTTCTAACTGCCGAAACAAACATTGGAAAACTGGAAGAAGAAAACCATTTTCATCTTTCAAGACCCTCATCAAATAGCTGTTTTTACAGCTGTCTTCAGTCGTGCCGCGAGTAGCCCGTTACAGCTTCACTAAGGGTCACATGACCCCGCTAAGTCACGTGACAGTTAATTGGGTTGAAGACTTCGACTTAGAGGAAAGTTTACTCTGCGATGAGGTCCCCGGTTTAATTGTTTGCACCAGTTCTGTTGTGAGTATCCTCCGCTGCCATACTTAAATTAACTTGTTATACTGACTGTAATTGATTTTGTGTTTCGAATTACTGCAGGGGTCGAATTAAAACAGAAAAAAATGCCACAAACTTTACTGAAATACCTACATATAGCCTACTACATACCTGTAGGCTACATTGAACCTACATAAATATATATAATGCTAGATGCAGTATGGTCAGTAGTCAACACTACGTAATCCATATATAACGTACTACATACTTGTAGGCTACATTTAACCTATAGTAGGCCTACATGAAGCCAAAAGCTTACAACTTATAAGTTTTTGTTTCATTATTTTTTTGTTGAACTGATCGTAATTATTCCTAGCTTGCATGCCAGCTACATATTGTGCACGAAAGCACAATCTATTTCTTTTAGTAATTCAGACAATTCGTGATTTCGAATACAGGTCATAAGTTTGAAGTTTGAACAAAGGGAGTTAACTGTGTATAGATAAGGCTACCCAAGTAAAGGATGATTCAATGTTCACTGAACCGGTTAACAGCACAGCTTCATATCCCTCTATACTATATCCCAGATTTAACCTACATAAATACATATAATGCTAGATGCAGTATCGTCATAAGTCAACACTACTAAATCCATATATTACGACACAGAACACTTCTGAACAAAAATGTGTAGGCCTTATTTTAAGTTTTGGCATTTACTGGTTTTAACTTATAATTTAACAGTAATATATATTTAACAAATAAGTGATTTTCAATTTTGTCAAACAACATTTAATTCTCTGAGATATTTTATGTATCAAAAATGCCTTTCTTGTACATTGTTAACAATTTGAATGTAATTTTATTTGTCAACAACAGTAGCAAGATTGCACGAAAATCATCTGCAATAAATTTTGTTTGAATTAATGGAGCAGAGCGAGTTTTTGACACTTACGATTGCTTCATAAGTAACAGTTTGATAAAAAAAAAGCTACACAAAGAATTATGGAAAATGGATTATTAGTATTGAATAAGACGGTAAGATCCAAATATGTGCTCCCCATCGCCCTGACTGTACGACGTGGGAATAACAATGTTTTAGCATGGCACAGTTCTGTAGCTAATATAATGCAGGAGGGTAGAAACTATAAACCATCAAAGTTTGTCCAGATAATTAACGGGTATGTTTACAAACACTTTTTACTGTTTACTATAAGAATCCATCAATTGTCTAGATAATTAACAGGTATGTTTACAAACACTGTGTACTGTTTACTATAA
>JAVFBZ010143091.1:0-20938 GCA_032466195.1 Katharina tunicata
ATTAGGGTCATTACTAAACACCTTAACACACATCCACCAGTTTCCAGACGATATATTATTAGAGTCATTACTAAACACCTTAACACACATCCACCAGTTTCCAGACGATATATTATTAGGGTCATTACTAAACACCTTAACACCCATCCACCAGTTTCCAGACGATATATTATTAGGGTCATTACTAAACATCTTAACACCCATCCACCAGTTTCCAGACGATATATTATTGGGTCATTACTAAACACATTAACACCCATCCACCAGTTTCCAGACGAGATATTCTGAGAATAATAATTGAACAATTTATCATCCATCCACCTATTAACATATTAAGGACGAGGTGTTCTAATAAGTAAGACTCAATACATGAACATATATCTGCCATAGTTTATACGATATCTAGCTTCCATATTACAGACGAGATATTTTCTGACGTATGACTGAACGATTTATTATCTTATAACCATCTTTCGGTTGAGACATTGGAAAAAGTACTGAAGAATTTAAATTTTAGCTATCATGTATAGGAGAGAAATAGTTATCGTATGAATGAATATTTATTGCAGAAGAGATATGTAGTATACCCATGCATGCAATTGTCGTTTATGCACTTTGTCAGATTTTCTACCTGATGAAGATGTTCTACTTGGTGAATCATACCGTATAAAGAGCTTTCCTGTGAGATATTGTCTCGCTTTTGGTTAAGAGTTAGATTTAGGGTAAGGGTTTGATTTAAGGTTCGTCAGGTAAGGGTTACGTTTGCGATTAGGGTTGGGTTGGGATTAAGGTCTGATATGCCAGACTGACCCCATCTTAAGTTTATTTATTAATATTGAAGCAATATTTTGAATTGTGGCATTGTTTAGTTGCTGAGAAAAACTGAACATCAATCCGGAAAGAGGATCAGATTTAAACCCGTTTACAAATTGTAACTGCCTTCTCTGACTCTTGCCTGAATCGTAGATTCGTGGGCATTCCTCCACGTTCGTGTATTATCTTAAATCAACTATTAAGCAGTAAACAATGGGTTGGATTTAAGTCATATGATATAAGCTTGTTAATTAATTAGCTTTTAATTACTTAGCGGTTTTAATTAACGCATGCATAAATTAAAATTAGAGCCATACTGTCTGTTTCGTTTTTATTTTTCATCATCGCACTGCTCATTTGCTTGTTGACTCACTTTTGTCTTAACTAATACACCGTTATATTGCACTGTAAGTTTAATTTATCATGGTCCTTGATAACAGGTAATGATAATTGAAATGCAACGGCCCTTTGCAATTTAAAGTTACAGGCGTCAAGACATCACCTTTAGTGTATTGAATGGCCGTCTTGCCTGTGTAATTGCCTGGTTTCCGAAATCGGGAACCAGATTCACCCTGCACGTGATATAATTTGTGTGTCATGCATGGACTATTTCCATGTAAGCAGCTGATCGTTCAGTTGTTTACGGATTTTTATATTTTTTTCAATTATGAATCACATTCTGCGTATTACAGGGTGATTTAGATCTTACCATATTTTGGGGGGTAAAGTCTGACAAAATGGCCGTCACAAGGTTAAATCAAACGAGGTTAAATACCACCATCATAAAAAACGATAAGGTAGATAATCAAAGCCATTCTCAATTGCGGCCCATTGATGTTACACCTTCCACTCCCGATGATGACATTGCCAATTTTTGGAACTTTCAGCAAATATGATGTTTTCTTTTTTCAAAAGTACACTTCATGTATATGTCTCGTTATCACTGTAATAAAAGTATAAAATTACGTCAGTCCTGTATATTACTGGTTAAACTTCATACCAGGCTAGATCCTAAAATCGGCCTCGTTGTTTTAATAGCGCTACCCGCATATATATAAAAATAAAATCTAGGCTATATTATATTATTCAATTTTATGTATGTAAACTATTTTTTCTTCAAAAGAAATCTTCAAAATACCTCGCAACACATCAGAAAACTCGTATCTGAAAATTCTGTTATCTTCACTTAAAAAAGGGTTTGTATCTTCACTTAAAACGCTGAGTGAGAGAGACATTTTGACACTTTTTCTTTGTTTCTCATATATCGTTCGCCTGCCTCTGTTAAGATCTGGCGTTTAATGTTCCGGATTTATTTCGGGTGATGAATCCATACATCATACATCATTTGATACGGTTAGAAACAGGGTAAGCGCCTGGATGTAAACTTCTCGTCGACTTTGAAAAGATGTGAATAGAATTGATATGAACAAATGCAGTATACAAGAGATTACAAAAGGATTGGCTCACATTTTACAAGAACAAGGGGCCGTATGCTCACTTATGTATCTCTTGAAGTGGAAAAAGTTCATTTTTTTTTTTGTTTTGCCCTTTTTTTTTTCGAACAAAGAGTTTGAAATGAAAAGTTAGTTTGTCTTGTTTGTGCTTAAAAATTGTGAGGACGAATGGATACAAAAAATGCCTTACCAGTTTGAATCTGATCAACAAAAAATGACCGCGACATACGCCGATAATCCCCTTCTGGTGAAGTCTGATTTGGCCATGATTTCAGTATTGCAATATGGTGGCGATGGCGTCAAATAAAATGATACACACTTATAAGGCGTCTTAGTAGCTTATAGTACATTCGTATTACGTCTGGTTTCCTGTAAGTCGTTAAATGACGTATTGTTTAACAGTTCGAGAAACAGTCTTCACAAATTTCATCCGTCTAAAGTTGAATGATCCAGTCTAACAGCCCAACAGATTTGACCAATCTTATACAGCTCATGTTGTACCTTATATATTTGGATGATATATTTATCTCGCCACATCATACCAGGCATAATCTAAATCTCTCCATCTTACTGTAAATCGACATGATCCAAATATTCAACTTCAACCTACTATCAGCCCGGCTAGTGTAGAATTTTTGGATGTAACAGTCTACAAGGGTGTCAATTTTCTATGTAACAGGGACGTTGGGTTATAAGGTATTTAAATCTCCGGATACCCATATATTACTACATGCTAATTCGTTTCATCCGCCGCACACCTTTAAGGGAATTATTAAATCCCAAATAGTAGGAATAGTAGCACCCTCGCTTCTTTCAACAGGGTCTGCTCTGTTCTCTGTAAGGCTTTGTTTCCCAGAGGATATTCTACGCGACTTCTTCGCAAAATTAGATCTGAAACCCTCAGAAAACTTAACAGTTCTAATGTAGTACAATTTACAGAATCAGTACCTGTAAGAAAACATCAGAATCACCCTGTAATATTGTCAGGCAGGTCTTCCAAATGTATGAAGACTAGATGTAAGCTATAGACTATAATATACCAGACACGGCTATCTTCGTCGGGAAACAAACTTAAAATATTTATTATTTGGCAGATGTTTTAAACTGAGATTCTGAAAATTTGATACACCGCATCACTTGTAAAAAGTGTCTGAAACAGCATGTTAGAGAAACCAAAAATCCTCTCAGACTTAGAGCCAAAAAACATTTGAATTCAATCAGACTGCAGCTGATTAGCTCCCCAATAGGTGAACATTTCTCCCTTCCTGGCCATTCGGTCAAAGATGATTTTTAAATCATGCCGATTGAAAAAAATCCTGTTTTCCCTTCTGAAGAGGAAACCAAACGGAAACGCTTGGAGAGAGAAGCTCATTGGATTAAAACGCTTCAAACGTTGTATCCATTGGGTTTCAACCTTGAGCCATGCAAAGGCTCAAGGGTAGACAATTTTCCATTTGTATTCCAATATGACCAGCCTAGCACCAGGTTTGCAAGTCTCCTAATAGAGGAATATCAAAACCTTGTACGTAAAATGGTCAAGCCTCTCACAAAGAGACCTATCATAGGGTACGAGAATAACAAAACTCTCAAGGACCTCTTGGATGAGACTAAACTCCCTTATGTATCAGATAACTCATAACTGCCTTCATCTTCACTGGTATTCTGGGTTTATTACCTACTCTTAACGATACTTTTTCAGGTTGTGTTTATTTTAACCTATACCTAAATACCTATGTTGGTAACATACTCGCCAGATGCGAACTCGCGTCTCTGGCTAGCAGGGTCAATTTTTTAGTGTCCGATAGCTACTGTATTAAATTTTAAAAGACAGCATTTAGTAATTTTTCCAAACCTTATTATTTTTTCTTGCCATAAACAAATCTATTTCTACCATTTTCTGTTTATTCTGTTGACTAAATTATCAAATCTAACTATATTATTAGTAGTAAATGCTTAACTCTTAGATTACAGTGTTGTCACAAGCCAAAGCGTCATGTGCTTGTGTTCATGGGATCCCTAGATACTTCACGACTATAACAAACCAGATGGACATATAACGACAGAGATTTGGGGATTGTTAGTTTAAGTGCATGCGTGTAAGCTAAATATTAATACATATAACATATAGGCAAACGATGAAAACTTTAATTTCCTTGCATTTAGAATAATACTCCAAAATCTAGCACCTGTGGTATTATCGTTTCAAATCATGGTTTGTTTTTGTTTATTGTTTATTTTCCGATGTTAGATCAACAGGACTGTAGGTCTCAATTACAGATCATTGGCCAGTCACATTTTGGAAAGAAAACTGGGCAAAGCCCAGAAAACCCACATACAGTCCGAGCTAGTGCTTGTACTCGCAAACTCAGATGTGAGGGGGTCTGAGGACCAGAAGCCTATACTCCAAAGGTGTGTGCTCAAGACCACTCCGCCACGGATCGAAGAGCCCTTCACTTTGTATATGCTTGAGGATCATTTTCGGGAAATACTTTAATTTTGCTTCAAGTGCCTCATAAAATATCGGTTTCTCTTAGCATTGCTTAATTTAAGTTGGATTGATGTCGTCATGCAACATTGAAGACCATTTCTAACAGACATATATATATATATATATTAATATATTTTTTAGTCTGTAATTACCCAGTCGATGCAGGGTTATACAGGCCAGCAGAGGGTCCTGGTCTCTACAATTAAAGCAACATTTCAGCTTAGTTCTTGTGAAAGCAGTCTTTAAAATTGATTGCGTATCTAAAATTAGTTTTAGAAATCCTCATTGATCCACAACTGACCTATATATTGATATATGTTGTAAAGAAATTCCAAACACGTATTGCAAATAGGGATTCTTCGAACCGTCCTTCACATAGATATACCTTAGTGGTATAGCAAGGGTGTACACTTTTATGGTGTTGGTTTCCGGTTCAAATATCCCACTCGCCACAAAGTCTGCGGGTTTGACGACTTGCAAGGACTGCTTGTAAGTTGTTATGTCTGCAATCACAACGGACGGTTGTGGGTTCTCCACGCTCAGCTTGGGCTTCCACCCACAGTGATTCTGCCCACTGGCCTTGGATTGGTTTAACATCGGATAAATATTTCAGAAAAAAACTGTTGCGAGCCTCTATATCACAGAGTGTTGATCAAATGTCTGTAGTTTGACCCCCCATAACATGTGGGTTGTACTGTTAGATATTACGTTAGAATCTAGAGACCAGTTTTGAAATCAGTACCAGATGCGGTCTCAAATGTTGAATGAGTTGAAAGAAGCCAAGATTCTATTATAACCGTAAGCAATAAAACATCTGGAAAACACGAGAGATCCGAAAGTGAATCCAGATGGCATCTCATTTATAAGAGTAGAAACCTAGAACCGACTCGATATTTAAATGATAAACTGCGTAAAGGAAGTCACTTCTCAGTCAAATTCGTTTACAGTGAGGTTCATGAAATTAGAGTTAAAGGGGCATCAGGAAGCCGATATGTTGTGGCGTCTTGTTCCACGTCCTGTAATATGTCGTGTTTGTGTGCCAGCCTCGACTCGGGTGGTTTCTTCACTCATATGGGCTGGCACACCTTCATATGAGTGAAATAAATTTAAGTACGGCGTAAAATCCCAATCAAGCAAATATGGGATTGAGTTCCAAAGAGCGCGGCGTTAATCACCACTCAACCAATGAATCAAATAATCTATCAATCAGTTTACATGACTGATTAACGAGTGCAACAACTTCATCGCTTTCGACGATAAAATAATTACTATAATTAGCGTTAACAATTCTATCAGCGTTCAAGCTTTCATAAGCTCAGATATTCTTCCATTATTTCTTCCAGTTTTGATCTACGCACTTACAAAATCTCGACTGTTCACTGTGTTATTGTATCAAATGCACGAAACGACCTATTAGGCTGATTAACTGTACAGTAAAACATTCGCTAATAATTATCATGTTTGGACTTACCATATTTTATTTGGACGGATATGAGTAAGACATCATGTGGAATTGAATTAACTCGTTTACCACTTCCGGCAGCTGTAATTCCTATTTGATATTCTAGGGTGGGTTTTTTTATTTAAAAATACTTTTTGCGCTAGTTCAGATTCCACATCATCAATTTGTTCGTTCATTCTTTCATTCGTTATTTGATGCTCTAGTGCTAAACAGTGGGGTAAATAATGGATATTAAAAAAGGCCGGGGAATGTGAAATATCACATTGTATTTGATCATAACTATAACATGTGTTCGGTGTTTTTTGCTTTTCCTAGTTTTTCGAAGCATTGATATGGGGTTCTTGTTCTGGATCGAGTCAAACGAAAGTTTTTTGTTCTATTCTTGAAACAAATGCACTAATCAATGATTTTAAGCAAAATTAAAGTACGAGTCGCTTCCCTTATCTTTTTTAGATAACTTTGTAACGTGCGTTGAACGAGTTGTGTAATATTAGATCTGTTTTGCTTGTTCTTGGCGTGTGTAAAGTATGATACCCGTGAAACAACCTAACCAGTCAGCGACTGTCGAGTAAATGTTCTATTTCTGGAATATACTATCGCTATGATGTAACGAGGTGTAGGTTGTTTCATTTTAGAAATACTCAACAGAGACATAATTTAGACTAATAGAGTTATTTATTCTTCCATTTAGTATTTGGTTGATCTCGCTGTAACGGGGGGTTGGGGACGGGGGGTGGGAGGATTCCTGTGCCCTGGTGCTCACTGTTTTGAGAATGATGCTTAATCCACCTAAGAAATTCCATAGTAGCTGTAATCCATATAAAATGTGCTGCGCATTATTATCTAAATACATGGTATTTTATGAACTGTCATGATTTCAACAGGGTGTCTCATTTATGCTTATTTTAAATAAAGATAATTCCAATATAATTACTCGTAAAGCTCTCTCTATAGTTATATTTAATTTTTTTACATTTTCCCATACTTGGCTTTTCCTTGTTTAGTTTTGAGAATTTTTAGCAAATTCGAGGTTATAAAAATGTCTTATTTGTTTGTTTGTTTGATTGGGGTTTTACGCGGTTATTTTCCTCATATGACGGTGTACCAGATCAGTGGAGTAAACCACCCTAAACGACACTGGTAACACAGAAAACGCCACGTTACATTTACAGCACAGAAAACAGGACACCACAACATATCGGCTTCCTGATGCCGCCTAGCTGGGAGACCACCAGGCTCCCATCCAATTAACCCGCCCGTAGACTTAATAAAACTTCCCACTGGTTATTCCTTGGGTGTGTCCCCTTCACTGTACCCGGTGTATGTTCGATTCCCCATGTGAACCGTAGGGATAAAATAAAAGCTTTCCTGTCGCTGTGGTGTTCGCGGGGAGGTTTTAACGCGGGCAGGTTTTAACGCGGGGGGGTTTTAACGCGGGTGCTTCCCGGGTTTCCGGCAAACACCGGCAAGGCAAAGTCGTCATATAAGTGAAATACCCTTGAGTACATCGTTGAACACCAATCAAATAAATAACTAAATTGACATTGCTTTAAACTCACTACTCTCTACACGAAGGCCAATTTTCTTTCTTGATCAAGTTGTACCTAACTTGTTAGCCGTAGCTTCGATTTCCGTGTGGTTCTTTATCTGCCAATACTTTTTTAATTATCTACCTAAATAAATATGCCAACCGGATTTCTACCAAGATTTACTTACCTGATCTTCTAAGCTGAAACCTTGTGATAATCGTCACTTTCTAAACGACTTAAACGTCGTTCCAAATTAGGTATACTCCGTTCGATTGACAGATCTATCAAGTGATTTATTTTTGGATGACAATTATCCTACATGTTGTTGTTTTTTAAGCGGCATTTAGAAGCTGGGTTCATAACAAAAATATTACGACTGAGATGGATTTACCCAGAAGTTGTAAATCCCTCTCAGTTGTCATGTTTTTGTTAGATATATAGTATTATTTCGATTCACTCGCAGTCCAAAAGTTGTTTAAGCAGCATGTTTCGTCATATTGTTTAAGGGATACCATATGTGAATCTTTTGACTCTGGGCTATAACTTTTTCACCGTACATATTTATTAACGCTGCCCCGTCAATAAGTGATGGGCCTTTGTAGACCGATGTATTTACAATGGGGCTAAACCTAAAATATATCCAATGCAAAGTTTATAGTGTGTTAAATAAGATACTGCCTGTTTTCAAAATACATGTATAATCATTGATACCGACCGTTTGTAAACATGCAGTGTTATATTAACGCTTAGACCGTTTCTTAATTAAGCTATTTTTGGAACCTCATTTGAGCCATACCTTAATGAAACGTTTCAAATACAAAGGACTATATTAGTTCTCTATCGTTAAACCCACGGGCCCAGCACTTCTTTAGATTTTTAAAAAACACATTTACATTTCTATTTGTTTTGGGATCAGTATTTTTGTTTTTTGGGATAACACTATCTGATACTGAACAGATTCTAGTTCAGAAAATTTTGCAGGCTGAGACCCTTGCGGGAATCAAACCCACGATGTTGTTATTTACCTGCCACAGTCGTTAAGGGTGGCTCGCCGTCGTAGGGGTGGAATAACGGTGCGAAGCAACACCAACCAACAAATCTAACAAGCAAATCATGTCACACTTTAAGTTTCTCGGATTGTGGCACCGTTGGCCATAAATAAATGGTTTCCAGTGATACTGTCAGATTTTCGGGCGGTGGCACAGTGATTATATACAAACGGTTCCCTATCATATTGTGATGTGTGTAAAACTGTATTGGCAGTGTATAAAAAAAAAAACTGGCATATGTCCAAACCAACCGTAACCGTGTTTTGAATAGTGTACTATCTCTCCACAACATATAAACATTGAGAACGTTTGTAAACAGTCGCATAAATTGGTTAAACATTTTCTTAATATAGCTTATTCTTTAGATATCCATGACAGCTGATAATGAACCTTACAGTAGCGTTTCGCAATGAAATGAAGTATACTATTACTCAGTCCTTACACCCCCGCACCCAGCACGCCCTGGTTTCACAGCCGAAGGAACTCGTTCAGACTCCAGCGTCTTCACCAGCTGTCCTCGAGAACCCTTGTCAAGAACGAATTACTTGCGGTATCTTTATTTGCGTCCTATCTGAACATTTTTACCAATGCCGAAGACAGAGGGACTTTTTCCACTCATCAGGTTGACACACTTTCACATGAGTGGAATAACGCAAAGTACAACAAAAGAAAAACCAGATCATCCAAACGCATACAACCAATAAGATTGTGTATGTTGTATGGAGGTAACCGGTTATACACTGTGTTGAACAGCCTTCTTGTCAAGGTGTCTCAGTGTTTAGATAGTTTACCAACATAATATTTAACAATTTTATAAGTTTTGCGTTCTGCACATTTTTTGTTCATGTCTCCACTGTGTGCTTGGCAAAACAACAGTGCAGGCCATTACAACCGGCGACATACACTAATGAAACACCCTACAAACACCATAGCCGGCATATAGGAGTGAAACACCCTACAAACAACATAGCCGGCATATAGGAGTGAAACGCCCTACTTACAGCATAGCCGCCTTATAAAAGTGAAACGCCCTAGAGACGCCAACGCCTGCATATAGGTGTGAAACGCCCTAGAGACGCCAACGGCTGCACATAGGTGTGAAACGCCCTACTAACGCCATAGCTGGCATATAGGTGTGAAACGCCCTAGAGACGCCAACGCTTGCATATAGGTGTGAAACGCCCTAGAGACGCCAACGCCTGCATATAGGTGTGAAACGCCCTACTAACGCCATAGCTGTCATATAGGTGTGAAACGCCCTACTAACGCCATAGCTGGCATATAGGAATGAAACGCCCTAACGCCATAAACGCATATAGGAGCGAAACGGCCTACTTATGCCATAAAGCGCATATAGAAATGAAACGCCTTACTTACGCCATAAACGACATAAAGGAGTGAAACGCCCTATTAACGCCATAACCCGCATATAGAAGGGAAACGCCCTACTAACGTCATAGCTGGCAAAAAGGAGAGAAACGCCCTACTAACGCCATAACCCGCATATAGAAGTGAAACGCCATACTAACGTCATAGCTGGCAAAAAGGAGAGAAACGCCCTACTAACGCCATAGCCGGCATATAGGAGTCAAACGCCTTACTTACGTCATAGCTGGCATATAGGAATGCAACCCACTACTAACGCCATAACTGGCATATAGGAGTGAAACGCCTTACTTACAGCATAGCCGCCTTATAAAAGTGAAAATCCCTAGAGACGCCAACGCCTGCGTATAGGTTTGAGTGAAACGCCCTACTAACGCCATAACCAGCATATAGGAATGAAACGCCCTACTTACGCATTAGCCCGCATATAGAAATGAAACGCCCTAGTAACGCCATAGCCGGCCTATAGAAGTGAAACGCCTTACACACACCAACAAGTAAGGATAGAAGTAAAACGCCTTACAGACGTCAGCGCACGTTTATAGAAGTTAAACGCCCTACAGACGTCAGCGCCTGGGTTTAGAAGCGGAGGGCCACAGAATATCGCCAAATAAATATCCCAAACAAATAAAAAATCTCAAACACGCTTTGTTACTGAAACGACATATTATACCAACAGGCGAATTTTATTGAAAATACAAATACAAATTAACAAAATTTCGTATACTCTTGAGTGCGACGTTAAACACCAATGAATTATATAAATAAATGAATAAATACCTATATTTCTTAATAATATATATCTTAATAGATTTAAAGAAAATCAATAATTGTCAATTGACTTCGCATTATGCTAAAAATATAGAATTAATTTTTTTTTTTCAATTTAATTCGGCGTATGATTTTACAATTATTCTGATCGTTAGTCCTAGCACATAGATACGCCATAGCGCAGGATGTTTACGTATACCTGATTTAGTTAGTCCAAGTGTTATTCTTCACGGCATCTAGGGCCAACTGTTCAAACCTCAAACGCCCACCAGATGGACCGTTTATGAAATAGAGAAACTCCCGTCGACGGTTTGTAAACTCATTCTCTTTGATGTCAACACTTTCATAAATTATCTAAATTGATCATCTGTTCACGTTGTAATGTCTTAAAGAGAGCTTTCCCCTGGCTACAGGCAACAAGTTCCCAGCTTTCGCCCACCAGACTGTCATGCTTAAACATGAACTTCTGGTTTGAAGCTTGATTGTTTAGGCAATATTTTCCCAGATTATTTTTGGTGTCTAGATTCTAAGCAATATAAAGTTAATGGGGTTTCTTGCTAACCGTGTGTGTTCTTGTGTGCATGTGTGTGTGTGTGTTGGGGCGAGTGAGGAGGGGGAGGGAGTTAAGCTCTATTAAAGCCATATTTAGGCTTAGTCCGTCTTTGGTGGGACCCTTTTAAGTAGTTCAAGATTATGTATGTAGACCATGTTTGTATCACATATACGAATTTGATATTGCAAAACATAAAGCCCCAAATGGTACTGGGGTGCTATTGTCATTCAACGATGAACCGGATATTCTGAGTGCGACCCAGAACCTGTAGCGACTTCGACATTATGGGGGTTTCGTATATTGAAATGGGACCTTTTAGTATTAGTACGGCATATAACTGCGTTGTTCGTCAAACAATGGCTTCACTTCAAACAAAATACAATAATATGACCACAGATAATGCGGACAATAATACAACTTTATAAGACTGATTGCAATAATTACTGCAATTATACGTAATTAAGAACAAGTCATGTGACTAATTGTCACCTCATTTAGGCTTGGTCGTGGTTTGAACTATAGTTGTTTGTAATCTAACTGTACCGTTTAAAGGCACATGCTTCATGTATCATTATCCCAGGGGGTTTGTGACTGCTCCTCTGCTCTGGTACTCTCTGGGCTAATGCCCGTTTGCAAACGAGTTTCTTGTAGGGTCCTATTTGCAACCTGCGAATGTCCTGTATTTGTTTTAGCGATTGCCAGTTACGTAGAGGATGGTTTCCTGTTCCAAGTTGAATAATCTTAAAGGGGAAGAAAACAAAAAAACAAAGTCATGTTCAAATTATAGACCATACCAAGGTGTTATCAAAACTGCCATTACATTTTTTGTAGAATTCGTCGTTTTCCACTCGAAGACACTTCGATTGAAATACCAAGGTAAAATGTATGGTGGATTTTCTATGCCATGTATTATTATTATTTTTTATTTTTTGATAATAATAACCAAAATTTAATCAAATTAAATTTAACCTTAATTTAACCCCAGTGAAAAAGAAACGGTACAAAATTAATGTACATAACTAAGCTATATACAATGCACAACCCCCATAATATCCTGTTACTCTGGTGAAATGGTCACTATAGGAAATGTAGCCTAAAAAGTCCACCATACATTTTGCCTTGGAATTTCAATTAAATTGTCTTTCAGTGGAAAACGAAAGTTTTATTAACAGCTTGATATGGTCTATAATATGAGTATGACATTATTTTTTGTTTTCTTCTCCTTTAAGTAAGGCGTTAAACCCTAATCAAACAAACAACGAAGGAACTGAATATAACATGAGTGACAGTAACAATTATAGATACCTACTCACCTTGCGTAGTTTCTAAATGCTAGGAGAAAAAATGGCCAGACGAAATTCGATCAAGCAGCCATCGGAATTGACTACAGGCCTTGACACTACACATTATTGTCACTTCGTGTACGAGTATTTGGCTTCAATTGATTTCCATTGCATTAACATTTGGTGTTTTAGGACACCCAGCATGAGAGCTACAAAACAGTTTTAGCACTACACCTCTCACAGAAGATGTAACAAAGACCTTTCAGTCAAAAAGATTGCATTTGTATTGAACCTTACATGAACAAACAAAATAAACACTATACTATGGAAGCTCATTGCGGCCATCGAGTTCTCGGGTTCTCGGCCCCGTGAACGCGAGATTTAATTTGGATCTCGTGTTCTCGAGTTCTCGAGTTCTCGACCCCGAGAACGCGAGATTGTAGTTAGAATCTCGAGCTTTCGGGTTCTCGACCCCGAGAACGCGAGATTTTAACTGGAATCTAGTTCTTAGGTTCTCGACCCCGAGAACGCGAGATTTTAACTGGAATCTGGAGTTCTCGACGTCGAGAACTCGATGGCCGCAATGAGCTTCCATACTATACTGACCTACTCTGCCTTTCTTTTCTTTTTTTTTTGAAGAGTGTATTTCGGTTGATATCGTTAACTTGTTTAGCTTAGCCGGTTGTCTCGATCATGTTGCCTAAGGGTCGATTTTGTTATTTTGTTATTAAATACTATTTTTACAAATTTCGCATCAATAATCTCGTAGATAGAAAATTCCGCGATGTCCTTTAAAACAGAAAATAGTAATTGACAAAACGGTCACAAAATCGACGTATGTAGCTAAGAACACAGTAACTAGAATCCGATCGACGGATCGTATTAAAATGGTATTAACTATTGACAATGCATTAAACTGTTCGTAGGGGAGACCGAGGCCAATTAAAGTTATATAAAATGTTAATTGTTAATTGGGTTTTTAACATATCCACAACGTGTCTATTAAGGATATTCTTAATCCTCTAAAATCGTCTATAAACCAAAAAGTTTACTTAATCTATATTAATCCTAATTCATCCATGTCTCTCTTTATGCAAATGTCCTCTGGGGAAATACATATTCAACTCATTTAAATCCTCTGTTTCCCATCCTAAAAACGTGCCTTACGTATTTTTTTCTTTCAAAGGCAAATTTGAGCACACTGCTCCACTCTGCAAGTTCAATAAAATCCTGACACTACCACTACTCAATCATTATTCACGGCTATCCAATCGTTTGAATTGTACGCAGATTCTTTCGTCATCACAATCAGCTGCTACCTTACGACTTCTATCTCTCTCTGTGAAAAGATCTAAATTTCTATAGGCAATTTCATCAAACAAATCTCTCTTATTACAGTCTCTCTAAATGTGTATAGCTATCCCGCGGGAATGGAATAAACTGGTAACGGAAGAAAAACATTTATTCAAATTAGAAGATTATTGACATCTACACACCCGCCTGCTGTGATACAGCTAACTGAGGTGTGGCAACAATCTGCTCATAAAACAAACACAGATTTTATTGTAAAAAATCTATTAAAATCCAACTTTTTGAAACAATTAAGAATTTAAAACTTTTTAACCACAAACGTGTATACATGATACATGCGATTCCTGCTTTTAAATTCAATATTTTAGCGTAAATTTAGACATATGGAAAGGAAATGTGTACTTTCTTTCCTTAAAACTTTAATTGGCCATTTCAGGCTTTTCAGATTTTCGAAAACCGCTCATAGTAGGAACTTCAAATTTGTTGCATTGTAAAGAACACAGTGTGGGTTCGTCCTACATTTTAAAAAATATGCTCTGAAAGATTTTTTTGCGTTTTTTTAAAGCTTTACTAAGGTTGTATAATCAAAAAAAAATAAAAAATTAGCACCGTTTTTTGGTTCAAGGTCTATTTTATTACAGTAACTAATTTGTTTGGTGATATAGATATTGGACTCCGAAAAATAGACCTCGAAAAATGCACTGTATTTTTCTCTGTCGACGCGTAATCAATTTGTAATAAATTTAGAAATAATAATTCGATCTTCAAAACATTTACATATTTATAATTCTGGGAATCCAAGCTTTTCAAAAATGTATAGATATATATTCTTCTGATTGATATTCGTTGTCATAACAGGCTTTGATGAAAACATTTCACTCAAAATCGACCTAGGGGTCCAGCAAGACCTTAAACCAGACTCTGGCTCGTGTGCACGCACGCGCGCATGGGAGTGTGTGCACGCGCGCATGGGAGTGTGTGTAGTTTTAATAGGATACACCTCCTGCTTTTCACTTTTTTCTTCTATTTTAAATTTTAATCAAAAAGGGCTTTTTTTTTTGTGTCTTATGCTTCAGTTCAGTTTCTCCATCTTTTTCCTTTTAAAAGCCATTATACACGATTTATCCCAACATAACTTATTCGTGCACTTAATAAACGATCTTTGTGGGAACTAACCTCCCTAAAAGTTCCTCATACACTGCAGTTTTAAAAAATGAAAACAGCACGGGCCGGTTTCACAGCCTTCGCAAATTTACGCACACTCAGTTACTATGACGCCCAGTGTTGGAGGTATAGTGTCGTCACGACAACTGAGAATTCGATACGTCGCAAAAACTTTGTGAAATTGGGTACAGAACAGATTATTTTATCCGCTGCCAAATATAATATTAAGTCTATATAGAGTTCAGGCCAGATTCGGGGTTTTGACGCAGACAGAAGTAAATGCGGTTGCACTCCTCATGGGCCCAATATAATGGCACACGAGGACAGCAGTTGTCGACTGTTAAGTCTTGTAAAGTTCACATGTAGTATTCCAAGCACATATCATTTTGAGCAATAGCTCTCATTTTCAGACATTTTTGGATACATCCTCAAGGATGGTTTGGGCTTTGAAATTTGTTCCCTGTTGCGAATCATTCTGAATTAAATCATAATGAAGTATTTTACCCGTATATAAATGGCAATTACGATGTAATCATAGTCCCTTCGACCGACTCAGCCAATTTTATCGACAGCTAACATATTTTTCAAACCTCGTCAGAATTTAAACTTTCCTCATTGGCACCTAAAAGCTTAAGGGTGGATTGTTTTAATCATACAAAGTATTTCATTTTTAGTCCAGTACCTTTACTTCCATAGAAAAAAGTAAGATGGTCACAAATAGTTACTTTACAAGTGAAAATATAATTTAAGGAATATAAAATTTTTACTTTTGTTTTTTTTTTTACTTTTTCTCAGGACAATCGGCCCTGGTCTCCCCAACAACTGACCTCGGTCTAACTTACAACTTTCCCCGGTCTCCCCTACAACTGGCCCCGGTCTGCGCTACAACTGGCCCCGGTCTCCTCTTCAACTGTCCCCGGTCTCCCCTACAACTTTCCCCGGTCTCCCTTACAACTGGCCCCGGTCTGCGCTACAACTGGCCCCGGTCTCCTCTACAACTTTCCCCGGTCTCCCTTACAACTTTCTCCGGTCTACCCTACAACTGGCCCCGGCCTCCCCTACAACTGGCCCCGGTCTCCGCTACAACTGGCTCCGGTCTCCTCTTCAACTGGCTCCGGTCTCCTCTACAACTGTCCCCGGTCTCCCCTACAACTGTCCCCGGTCTCCCTTACACCTTTCCCCGGTCTCCCCTACAACTGTCCCCGGTCTCCTCTACAACTGTCTCCAGTCTCTCTACAACTGTACCTGGTCTCCCACATAACTGTCCTTGGTCTCCCTTACAACTGGCCCCGGTCTCCCCAGCAACTGGCCCCGGTCTCCGCTACAACTGGCCCCGGACTCTACTACCAATGGCCCCGGTCCCCCTACCATTGGCCCCAGTGTTCACTACCACTGGCCCCGGACTCCGCTACCAATAGCCCGGGACTCCACTACAACTGGCTCCGGTCTCCTCTACAACTGTCCCCGGTCTCCCCTAGAACTGTCCCCGGTCTCCCTTACAACTTTCCCCGGTCTCCCCTACAACTGGCCCCGGTCTCCCCTACAAGTGACCCCGGTCTCCCCTACAACTGTCCTCGGTATCCCCTACAACTGTCCCCGGCCTCCCCTACAACTGGCCCCGGTCTCCCTTACAAGTGACCCCGGTCTCCCCTACAACTGTCCCCGGTCTCCCCTACACATGGCCCGGCTCACCTATATTGCAGTAAGCTCTATCCTGGGCGAAGACACGAAAACTTGACTGTGAAATGAAATGAAATGATAAGGAGTATAATTGTAAACGCCGTTGAGTAGGATTTAGAATATAAATCAGCGAATAGAAAAATGAATTTAATTATTCGATGAAATAATTTTCATTAGCAGTTGAAAGGGCACCGACCACCATGCCACCTAAATTTGAGTACAAACGGTGTATGTGTATGACTATAACAGTAAAATCCCCATGAGTGGAAGGCCTAAAATACACGGTTTATAAACGATTCTTTGACGTTATACAAATACTTTCATTCCCTAAAGGGTTGCAATAAACTACAGCAGTTCGAAAACGAAACACTTTCTCTATACACCATGTGTTTGTGCCTGCCTATTTGTTTCTATTTGAATAATCTGTTCCATATAATGCATCAGTGAGCAATACGAAATTTTGCAGCGAAATTATCAGTCGAATAGGGCTAATTACGTATTGTTAGTTTAGTTAATTACACAGCAAACCTATACAGACCACGTGGAAACAGGATTTGTCTTATTATAGTTTATAACACTTAGGACACATTTAAATTATACATATTTACATAGTTAATTCAGCAAATAACGATCGAGTATTGCAATGTTTGTCTATAATTACCAGATTAAATGGCACATGTAAATGAGTCAACTGAACTGTCACAGTGGTCCCGATCGACATCCTTAGTTGCTGTATGATAATTAGCAAATCACTCATGGATAAATATTAGACGTATTTGAGCCTTTATGATGGCATGATGGACAGAGGACGAGTCATTTCTGAAATGTACGAGGCTTCAGTTATTTCGGTTTTCACGACCGTAACCAGATGGATACGGAACAGTGCAATGATAATCAATTTAATCTCCGCATCGTACAGGGCGATGTGGACACATAACTTGCACTTTACGTCTTTATTCACTGCCTATTGTACATGTTCTTCCATTCTTTGTGTAGTTTTTATCAAACTATTATATTTGAACTTACTCCGAATGCCAACTACTTGGTCCGCGGCAATAATTTCAGAACAAATTCGAGCTATTGAGGACGATTTTCGAATTTGATCGCCATCTTGCTACTCTCGTTGACAAATAAAAATACGTTTTTAAATGTAACCGATGAGCGAGGTGGGCATTTTTAATATATAAATATCTCAGACAGTTCATTTCTTCAGAACAGAATTGGAAATCAGTTAAATGGACAAGTTAAAATCGATAAGTGCAAAAACTTAAAATTACAAAGTTTTATTCAGTATTGTTCTGAATCGTTATACAACAAAACCTGAGTCTATCGACCACTTAGTAAACCAGAATCTTCTCAACACCGACAAAACCTTGAAGAACGCAACTGTGCTAATGAAAATTTCATATATCGTTACGTGTCTATTCCGGATACAGACAGACTCCTTGTCTCAGTGTTCTATATATTCAAGCAATGTAAATTTAACCTGAACAAACCGACACAACGAGAGCTAGCGTTGTTGCAACTATGAATGAAAAATCGACGCTCTAGTCCTTTAATAAAAAAATAATTTAGATTTAGAACCCCCACAGAGCTCCGATGCTTAAATATTGTGCTGTTTTGTTTTTTTTTGCATTTAACGTCGATTTCGACGATTAAAACGTCAGTTGATAGCAATTTCATTTAAGGTCAATTTCAGCCATTTCAAATTTCGTCCCAATGATTAATGAAAAGTGGTATCCAGAATCTCACCCATTAGAAATCTGTCCCACGTATGTCACCATCGTAAACCATGACTCTCTGGTAAACCATCACTGTGATTCTAAAAAACCGAAACGAACCATCGTAGAATCTACCACGCAGCCATCGGGAATCAATTCTTGTTGGAAATAGTCTTGCTTATTGGGCTTAACATATGCCGACGTTTTATTATCAAATATACTTACTTTTTTATATATTTTTGTATAAATGTGGATAAAGATAATTGTGCGTGCCTCCACCGGGATTCGATCTCGGGTTTCTGGTTAGCAGGGCCAGCGCTCTAACCGACTGAGCTACAGCGGCTCACGGTAGAACGAACGAATTTTTCCCATGAGATTAAATTAACGTGGGTAATATTAAAATCACGCATCAGATAATACATAAATCTTCAATATAGTTTTAGAGGCTGCTATTTTCGCTTCATGTTAAAAAATTATCCATGTAATTAATAGCTAACTTAAGCATACGTTAGGCTGTCCTATTTGGAAACGCATTTCTCATATATATACGAATCCTATAAAGTAACTCACATGTAATTAATTTGGCAATTACGGTTAGCAAACAAAAATCATCTTGATTCGGCTTATCTGTGATTATTCATCAGTCTGAAGATGTTGAAGGGAATCGAATCACAAAATTAGGGCCTAACTACGGAGACAGAAGTCTAATTAGAAACATATTGGCCTAAGATTGTTGTCAAAATGTGACGCGTGCGTCGAGGGCTGCTTTCTTTAAGCGTTTGTTTGCAGCCGCATCATGGGGCAGATAACCCTAAAGTATTTATACCCAATGAAGATAAATTAAGCTAGCTGCTTCCAAAAATAGTTAGCAATCTTACACGATCCATACGAGCTAAACGCTTCTTTGACGAACTGAATTGCGTTGAAGTTGTAGTACGGGCTGTCGTATAATATTTCTGAACAGTTAACCGTGTTATGGTGTCCTTAGATCAGGCTAAATCTTATTTTGCGATGTTTCCAACGCTACTCCCTTACTCCTGAATCCCTACTTCATTTGGCGGTTTTACTCGGAAAACCGACAGTAACCAACCGCAGCATATCGGACCTTCCATGGTCGGATTCCTTAATCGTTATATTAAGCGAGGGTGTATATAAATAAAACACAATCTGACCATGCTGTAGCTATCCACTGCGGATATAGCTTTGTGGCAATTTTCACCTATCCATATTATTTGTAGCATTGAGTCTGGGAAGTATTGATTTGTTTTTGGTTATGTAATATTTTATCGTAATGGTTGTACCAACTATCGCTAGTTTCAATAGTTGATCTGCTTGCCATATTTTTACCCCGCGGGGTCTAGGTCTTACTCACTCTCTTGTTGGCGCTTTTGTTGTTGTTGTTGTTGTTGTTGATTTAACACTAACTCAATGGACTATTTCTCTGTTAATAATGTCAGGATTGTTCTGAAAATTGGGCAATATATACCTGATAGTACTACTACTAAGTCATAACTTAGCCGGAATTTTCAATTTTACCATGGTTTTCTTAAAAAGCGAGTTTATAAATGCACACAGCACAAATGTCAAGCACATGCCTCAACACCTCGACATTTGTATTATATAATTTCTTGGTAGTGTAAAAAACAAGCAGTAAAGTATAATACATTGTAGTGTAGCAGTTTGTATAACCAGTAGTGTAGCAGTTTGTACAACCAGTAGTGTAGCAGTTTGTACAACCAGTAGTGTAGCAGTTTGTACGTCCAGTGGTGTAGAAGTTTGTACAACCAGTAGTGTAGCAGTTTGCACAACCAGTAGTGTAGCAGTTTGTACAACCAGCAGTGTAGCAGTTTGTACAACCAGCAGTGTAGCAGTTTGAACAACCAGTAGTGTAGCAGTTTGTACAACCAGCAGTGTAGCAGTTTGTACAACCAGCAGTGTGACAGTTTGTAGAACCAGTAGTGTCAGTTTGCACAACCAGTAGTGTAGCAGTTTATACAACCAGTAGTGTATCAGTTTGTACAACCAGCAGTGTAGCAGTTTGAACAACCAGTAGTGTATCAGTTTGCGCAACCAGTAGTGTAGCAGTTTGTACAACCAGTAGTGTAGCAGTTTGTACAACCAGCAATGTAGCAGTTTGAACAACCAGCAGTGTAGCAGTTTGTACAACCAGCAGTGTAACAGTTTGTACAACCAGTAGTGTATCAGTTTGTACAACCAGCAGTGTAGCAGTTTGAACAACCAGTAGTGTAGCAGTTTGCACAACCAGTAGTGTAG
>JAVFBZ010143102.1:0-37180 GCA_032466195.1 Katharina tunicata
ATTGCAACAATTGCAACAATATACATTGGTCAAAGCTACTACTACAATCTATTTATTTGAGCTTTTATAACACAGTTGATGATTATTTCATAAGCATGTATTATGACACTTAACACTTTTATTATGTAATTTATTGCGCATCGTTTGAAGGAGTCCCGGTGTTTGGTACGACCTCATAATTGCAAGATATGTAAGAAATAAAAAAGTAATACGAATTATATACGTGAAGTATCAAAATCATTAGAACCAATAGCAAAAACTTGTGTGTTTTCAATTCCGGGTCAACAGTACACTGGTACTTATTTTCTCGGCGGCCATTTCGGAAAAAACTGGTCAAAATATGACGACTTCACATGATTGCTTTGGTACAAAAAAGGTGTCAGATGACGTTGCTTTCCTGTGCACTTTATTGCTCTATTTGTTCTGATTGCGAAGACACTGTTATCAAATAGTTGTACGTGTTTATCAACTTGTTAGATATGTGCACCGATTGGGAAATTCGTCCGTGTTACAAAATGAAAGCAAGTGGTTTATGGGAATTTACTGTGGACTTGTGCACTTAGAGCTTAGAGTCAATAAACAGAGGTTGGCTGCGACATGTACGTTGTGACAACTATAGTTGTCACAACGTACATACATGCATCCAGTATGTATGCATGTATATCTAGTACAGTCTTACAACTAGGTCATCATTTCCGTGTGACGTAATTAATACGAGGAAGATGTCTCAAGAAAAATATTGGATTGGTCAATGATATTTAAGCTCGTACATTTACCATTAAAGTGTAGTAAGATGGTTGCCGTGAAAATTTTAACATTGTCCGATATTAAAGCCTCCATTGTACATACACCACAGGTAGTTTGAATAGAAGCGTAAACAGAACAAATAGACATATGAAGCATTGTCCTTTTTATGCATGTTCATTTAAATGTATCCCGCACCGACCTTTAAATGGTTGGTTATTTCACTAATTGGTCTGGGAGGCCGTCATATGACTGAAAATAACCTTATGTATAACGTAAACCCACAATCAATGAAGCACACACACAAAATCAGATTGAAATGTATCACGTGAATGTAAATCGTTTTCTTAAAAAAGCACAACAATTTCCGAATAAGCCATCAGTCAATGTCCTTTCCAGCCGACGCAGGCTGATGATGCGGGATGTAATACAGAGTTGGCTATTTCTATTCTTTTTTTTATCTTCTTTAGAACCAAATTTAGCACACATTTGTTTGTCGGACTTCAAGATTAGTAAATACTTCTTATATAAAAAAAATACTCAATATTAATTGATTTATATTAATATTATTATTACATATTTAATATTTTGGGGTAAACTGTTGTTGACATTTCACTTATATGACGATTTGGCATTAATTGCCAGTGTAAGGTGTAAAACATCGGAACATCGTTAACACTTTCCATATATGCCTTAGGTCGACCGGGTCATTGGAATCTATACCGGGTCCAGTGCTAGGGGCTGCACAACCAACGGAGCCACGGCTCGGCGCTGATTTTATTGACAAAAACGAACGTTCAGAAAAATAGAAAGAATTTTATTGAAAACAAAAATGTATAGAATGTGTCTTTGGCGAAAGCTTTTTAAGAAAGATTAAATATTTTTTTTATAGATTTTGTAAAATATGTGTCCAAGATCAATTCAGGTGACTGACCATTATGTGAAAAAAAGTAGGCTTGATACATTTTTGGTAACAACTTAATTCATAAGTCTGTCTTTGTGTCAAAGACTGTTAATGGCGATTCTTGTATAATGTGGCTAGATGTTCGAAACATTTCCTGGACATCAGCATCGGAAGGCTTTGAGTCGTCATTTCCCATACAAAACCGATTCAAGTTTCCCACATACCTCGCGGGCCATGTCTTTTGATTGATATTTCTCTCAGTTCAATGGCCCATTTGATATTTCTAGGACTACCTGCCATTGATGGGATGTAACTACATCGATTTGATAGGCCGTAATGCTCGACATTAATTAAACTGGTACACTTAAGTGAATTTATTGTCCCTTTTTTGCTGTCTGTATATATGGTGTAATGGGAATAGACGAACAGCGTGGACTAGATGAACAGCGTGGATGAGACACTACGTAGAACAAAACTACTATACTCACATATCATTACGATTTAACGAAGGCTGTTATGGTTCCACAGTATTCCGCACCAACAGCAAATGAAACATGAAATATAATTGCATGAATCTAACCGGCCTCGTAAACATTGTACATTTGAATACAAACACAAAATGTAATGTGAATAAAACGAAAAAGCAGGCAAAAGTAATTTTATTTCATATATTGTCCAAAATAGTTAGCACCGGTTAAAAATTTCCCCTGTACAGCTGACATAGCTGTTTACCTGCACGCGTTGTAATGTCTAAAAACAGATCCAGAACTTGCCTTTCCCCACTATTTAAATCTGACATCACAGAATATAAACATCTTCTAATATTTCTAATATACTCCTGTTGTTTAGTAATCAATTAGCACAATTATATTATTACAATGTTATCGAAAACCGTGAGGTTGACATTAAGTTTGCCCCTTGTAAGTTTTGAGCGTTTATGATTGCCAATTATTCAAATATTGCCAAAATTTTACGGTGCTAAATGTAAATAGAGGTGTCTCCATTGTTGTCTCGTTTCTCATGGTGAGTAACTGAACAGCAAATCTGAAACAAACGTTATCAAAATAATAAAATATACTTTTGGGCTTGGTTTTAAAGTACAGAATGTCTGCTTACATATATGCTCGATGATAACTGATTTTCTTGCAGTATGGAGCTTGGCTTGAATTATTGTGAAATCCACAATCCAGATTTTTCGTTTTATTTCCAACACGCCCATGTTGACATAAATAATGTACAGAAAATAAACGGAACTGAAAAAAAAAAGATTAGGAATATAACTACTAGAATGTTTCGTAGAAATTTGCCCCAATATTTGTGTGGAATAGTCTCATAAGGGTAAAATATATTTCAATCAGAAAAAAATTATATAAAATGAAAGTTAGAAAATAAATCGATATCTTACAGAAAATTGATGTAGTGAACAACGTGATGTTTTTCATCTTTTATTTTTGCCTTGTTATCTGGGAGTTCGATTTCCAAAACATTCTGAAGCTATAGAACATAATTGTCTTTTGATGGACGAGAAACTCCGTTGGACATTGAGTCACAAACATACATGTAGTTTCTCTAAATTGAGGAGAAGAAACTTGGAATTGAGTTTCATGATTAAGTATATACTTTAACCAAATCATTGCATTCATTTACTGTCACACGAAAATTATATACTGTACCAAGGAAAGCGAATAAATCAATTGAAAGATCCTCACAACCAGAAAATTTCTATAAAAATATTTTGTATGGTAAATCACATTTGCGAGTTGAATATTTTAAGGAGTGCTTTAGATCAGGAAAGTAGGCATATATCTTTTTTTGAAAGTGTTTTTTCCAATAAAATTAGTTATATACTTTTGAATTGGAATTTTATATAACAGAGAAAATTAACGAGGATGATATCTAAAGGTAAGACCGTGATGCAGAACTTTGATAGCCTCTAAATTGCTGATTTTTTTGGTCGATTGATACTTTTATGTATTGGCAATAAATTAATAAAATGCTAAATCTAATTAGAGACATATACTGTTGTGAAAGGTTGTACATGACGTTTTGCTGTATATTGTTTCTACAGTTGCTACTTAGAGGGCCCAGATGGAATAAAGCCATTGATAATAACGAACAACAGCGCCATTTCCATTCATTTCATTTCATTAATTTCATCATATTATAAGTCAATATACATATCCATAGAGTGAAAATCAATATGATACAGTACATACGGAACATATTCAAAATAAATATAAATAAATTCATAATAAGTTTTGATTTATGAAACAGCGACATGCTACTTGACTTATTGTTTGAATGAAAATACATGTATAAATACAAGAATGCTTGATAGTGGAGGTTTATGACAACAGAAAGGCAAAAACCATCTGTTGACTGCTGTTCTGTGGAAGCCTGTGGAAGCCTTTAACGCCATTATCTCCGATGAATGTCTAATCACTTTCCGAACTCTATTAAACAAGCTTGTTGTTCCAAATGAACTTTGGCTTTACCCTTCGGCAATGTCCACATGTTACAAAAGCTATATACAGAGCCCTCATGACATGGTTCAGAAAAGCTAATAGATTATGTGTGATAATACTAGAACGGATTGTTCTTCCCTCAGGGCGAAACTACTCAGTGTTGGACATTATCGTTACTGTGCCGGGAATGCCAGACATTATTAGTAGCATGTAACATCAAACGACTAAAAGGGTGCATGTTAAATTCCTCAATTCCCTTTAGGGGAAATAAGAGTACCTCATTTTACTCCAACTACCAGCAACGGATTTAAAGTTTATTGCTTTTTAGGTACATTTGCCGACTCTCCGAATGGGCCTAATTCTCAAATTAAAGCCAGAATTATAGTGTTGTTATTTTGCCATTTTAATCTGTTTTTTCTCGAGGTGATGGTGGTAGTGATTCGTGTCTCCCCGAAAAACCATTGTTTTTACTTAGCATACAATCCAGACCGAACCACACGGCATTACTTTTCTTAATAGGATTTGACATGAGACATGATCAAGATTAGTTAATTAAACGCGAATCGCTATTTAACGTTCTAATTCGTGTATTTTCCTTATTTCAATGTTTTCCTATCATGGACGTAAGTAAATGTTGATTTTTGACAGAGTGACATGACATCACATACATTTTTGTTGCTAAATTGCTCCAAGACTTATTTACTGAATGGAACTAAATAAACAATATCAGAACGGATTGCGTGGTGAGTCGGCAAAGTAATCAGTGTTTAATTCGTTATTTCAGCTGTATCAACATTTTAGTATGGGATTATATAAACAAAAATCCGTAAAAGCGCTCTAGAAAAATTGAAAGTCTCTTAACATCATATTCGTTTGTCGCTAAAACAAATAATTACACAGAAATCTAATAAGGAAAACGTCGCCAATTACTCAGATTTACTAAGATTGCGTTAAAATGTTTTCTGTTCACTTGCTGTAAGTTTAAGCGTCACATGTGAAGGTTTCACAAGTAATGTAACAACATTTTCGTCACCTGTTTTTTAATGTCCTTTGAGCTTAAGAGCAAAACAAAACGTATAAGATGTTGCATTTTCTGCGCTTGAGCTATCGGTTTACTTGTTGCTGAAAATAACACAGTTGTACAAGTTACGGATCACGGTGTGCGTCCACACTTTGTTTAACTCGTTAATATTATATTGAATTAGTGTCCTTTTTCATGTCATGTTACTGTCAAATGTAGTATTTTTGTCAGAATTGTATTTATGGTTAATAGAATTGCTCGTTAGAGTGGGGTAAATTCTTTGAATGGGGTCAATGGCCACTTCCATGACATATCTAGATAGTTGATTGAAATACTGGATAATTTTAGATCAAATCAGCTGGATGCATAAAGCGACAAAGTAAGCAGGTCCAACAAACGTGAGACGTTAGAAACGAAAGAAAACTTTTATCTGATATTGACATGACGAGCTTGAAGCATAGCTTCCAACAGATTCTTAGAGTGCGTGGAGAATTTTTGTTATCTGATTAAAACCAAAATTTGCATATTTGTTTGACTTATATGACAAACTGTATATGTTGCATCTCAATAAATTTGATAATCCTGTTATCCCATTAAAAGGCACTATTTATCTTAATTCAAAGAGGAAACATTTATTAGACAGGCAACAGTATTCGAGACGCCTAAGCTACACTAATGTATTAGCTACACTACAGAAAGGACATCCAGAATTATCGAGTTTATTAAAGATCAAGATGTACACTTGGATGAGCCCTATGGGATTGATGTTGTATATGTTGTATATGACAATAAAACAATATTTCGTTCAAAAAATTAATGAGAAAATTACAAAGATTCAGATGAATACAATAAATTACAAAAAGGTAGGCCTGATAAGTTTTGGTAACAGTTTAGTTTATCTGACAATCTTCTTAGTCCCAACTATACATTATTATAGACGTTTCTTGATGTGTTCTGTAGCTAAATGTTAGAAACATTTTCAGGACACCACTATCGGAAGGTTCTGACGTGACATTTCCTGTACAAACACATTCATGTTTAATCTATATCCTGTGGGTAACTTCTCTTGATTGACATGTCCCTCAGTTTAAAAAATCATTCAACATTTCTTGGATAACCTGTCATTAATTGGATACTACCTCGATTTGATAGACTAGAATAATATATTGCATGGCGTACAGGAACTCAAATCGACATTTAATCTCACCTCCCACTGTCTTACTGAAATAAACAGGTACATTTTAGTTAAACGAGACAATATCGAGATTTCTTTTTTTTTTTCGAACTGGAAAAATATTGACACACGTTATATATTTTGTATATCTCTTGTCGGCCATGTAAAGCTGTAAGTTTAAAGACAAGCGCCAAAACTGATGTCAATATAATAAATATCAGCCTTAATTCGTTTTTCACCCTTTGTCCAAATAGTGCACCAACATTAATTTTAAAGGATGTTCCATTTACAGCTGACATTGCGGGTTTCTTGCATATGGTGTGATGCCTAAATGGAAAACAGCAGATCTATACATAGTTTATTACCCGTGATTAAAATACATGTTCGTAACCTATAATGATGACATAGGCCTATGAAAGTTCAGTGATGCAAACAAATGCTACACCAACAGTATAGTAAGCTAGCTTTATATATTTTGCCGATGTATTTGTTAAGAGTTTAAAAAGTGGTTGGCAAGGACATCTACTTACTCTCTTGCTATAAATGGTTATTGTTGGATCTTCAAACATTTTTTTTTTATTAATATTTCGTTTGAAGTCTGATAGAAAAGAATCTGATTGGTTGAATAGCAAATAAATATCTGTAGTTTGTGTCACGCAATCAACTTCCGCAAGACAATTAAAAGGCAATATACATGTAGTTATCAATCAAACGTCCCCACAATGTCCAAGTGACCATTTTAAATGCGCTACTGACTGGGGTATGCTGTGGAACATTTGCTTGTCTATCTTGTACATGGTATTAAGCTGTACCACCTTCTTAAAAGATTCATTGACACTATCTTCATATATATAATAAAATTTAGTTCAAACACTTCTGTTAACTATATACATCTTAATATACGTCATTCCATATTTACATCAGCCAGTCGTTCCGTTTCATCAATAAGCTATTAAAGGCCAATGTTATACATAAATGGCAATAATGAAAGGTGCAAAGGCTTTTCTTGTGAGAAATAGGGCAATTTCTACAAGCAAACTGACTCACGTACACCTTTTTCAAGTATGCAGAAAACTACCTTTTTATGGCAACATCACGGCTTTTTGTTTAAATGTATTTAAATTTACAATGAAATAGTGTAAATGCAGTAAATCTTACTGGCTGTTTCCTTATCACATTACTTTCACTTCAAGGAATCATATCGTTAATCATCCACCATGCCCACGCATACATGATTTACAGAATGTAACTTCATTTCTAGCTACCCGTTCATCAATCATCTTTCACTGAAGGAGATTTCAACTAAAAAAAATCACAAGATATCTGCTGATCTGACACCGCTTTCCCTGTGTTAAAGTACAAATATAAAACGGTAGCATTAACTATTACCCCGATCGATACTAACATATTTTGAAGTTATTTGGAGAAATCCAATTTATCATCGATAGCTTCCAGGTCAAAGACCTTAAAAGATCGCTTCCAAACGATGCAATATTCAAGGGTAAACAAAGATCTCCTCTTATTATTATAACTCTATTCTACAAAATTCATAGTTCAGATGTGTGGAATAGCAGGCCCTTTAGAAAGGCTTTACATAAAGCAGGAAATAAAGAAAATCTACAATTTTTCCGATACACACATGATTTATATCAGATTAAGGAATCTGTGGAGATATTTTCACCAAATACCATTCATCGTTTTACCGGAATGTCCAACATAAAGTTGTATTTGGGTTGCGACATTGAAATCTCCACAGTTTCCTGTATAGCTGGAAACCCGCCGTAGTTTTTCACAGACATTTCCGAGATGATATTATAGATCGACATGTAACGATGTATCATATCTTACAGATTTAACACAGGTTTCCAATGACAACAAACAATAGTATCCGAATAGATAACGACAGATTTCTCGAGGGCATTGTAATGGTCAGCATTAAACTGTATGCCTTTACTATATCACATTTTGGATGGCTCTAGTCGGAGCTGGTAACAACCATAAAAACAATCTCTAACTTGTGCTCAGTTTGAACACAATTCATTAGAACTTGACTGGTCTGAATAGGATCCAGTTCACACCGACTAACCGCATTTAACAATAAACGTACAATGCTTTATTTGGTTATGTCGACATTTACAGAAAGTAGTATGACCTGCTTCCCAGAGCTTGACAGGATAATCATCAAGACTAAGTAAACACATTTCGTCTAAGGAATAGTTTTCAGATCTTCGTTAAGAAAAAAAAATTGTCCCAAAAGGCTTGCTTATTTCATGTATAAACCCTGTATTTACTTGGCTTTCATACGTTCATCTTGTGTGTAATCTTTTCGTCGTATCTTAGTGATTTCATCTGTATTTAGTCTTCTTTATACTAATATCGTTACTAAAACGTCTATGACCTCCAGACGTCAAACATTACATATCTCCAGACGATGTTATCAAGTACTCTCAGGCCCAGGACAAATCATTATATCCTGTTCTGTCAAATGTTCCTTTTAAAATAGTTAGTATTGATTCTTATCCGGTGTAGGTCAACGTTGGAAGAGTTGTAAGCTGTTTTAACTCTATTATAGTCAAAATGGTTTTGCACAGTTTGTTTATCTGGCTAAACTTACAACAGCCCAGTAAAAAAATGTTATTGTATGGACTCATTTAAATAAAGTAGGTACGAAATCATATGAAAATCTAACTTAATACATTTAAAATTATGACAGTCAGTCTTAAAACTTTCCGCATAAACCAGCGAAATGTTTGTGAGTAATGAGAGAAAAAAATATATATTTGGTTCTACGCGGGAAATGTCAAACCAAAATCTTTCTTTCTTTCATAACACTATGTATCTGACAGCTGCGGTGTGTACCAAATGACGGCAACTAAAAATTTGATTAGATCTACTAAAACGCCGATGAATAATTAGTGTATCTGAAAAATGTGTATTTACTCACAATATTTGACCATAAAGTTTTACAAACATTTTGATAAAAAATAATGTTTGCCGTCTTTACATTTTGATTTCACTTGCAGGGGAAAGAAGTATACATACACGTTTGGCCTGATGTTGTTCTTTAAATTTAATCGTTTAATCCATTTATTATATCTGACTTTGTTATAACTCAATTATCACCTGGCTCATTTAAAAAAAAAATCGAATCACTTCCTTGTCCTTTTAATTTCACTCCTCTTGGTCTGATAGTTTCTCATTGTTTATTCCAGTCGCCCTCTCTGGTTGTTTGAGCTAGACGAGTCATGCATTTGTGCCAACATACAGCAAGACAACTTTATATGAAAAAAACCCAGCATATATTGTTTATCCCGCTCTATCGCACATTTCCACCAACGCCGACATTCTGACATTTGCGCATTTTGCACAATACCATCAGGTGTTAACCACATATATAACAATACCTTTAAACCCACAGTCGGCTGTACATATGCCAACAATGTACCTCACTAACAATCCTTTTCCAAAGTATATTGAATATCAAACCCCCTAAACAAAAGCCATCAGAGATTGGAATCAGTTACTGCATGATCATATTAATAATTCTTATAACGTTTTACAGACCACTGAAATCTCCCTAATTTTACTGGTAAAACGATTTTCTCGCGGATGCCTGTGACATTAATTAAAACAAATCGGTTTCTTGAATCGGTTAACACAACATGACCCCAACATCAACTACATGTACTTGCACTATCGTATTTCTCCTTAAAAGGGAATGTGTTTCAAGCCACACGATTAACGTCACTTGTTTGTGCTGCTTTGTGTTTGACTCGTTATTTTTTTATAAGGTAGCAATGCATCAAAAGACATCCAGTCTGAAATCTCAAGCAAATCTCCACGTGACAAACAAATCAGTTTTTTTTAGATAAATCGACCTGGTTTCAAATCAAGACTCAAGGCTTTAGCTTTACATAAAGTGTGATCCCTCTTTGCAAGTTTATGGTTAATATACAATATGTCTCTTTGTCAAATTTAAATATTGTATAAATATATTTTAGTTTAAATTGTAATTTAGGAATTAAAAGTGTACAGTTTAACGTACTAAATGTGTATACTATGATCTTTCTTCACATCTCGATTGAATTCTACTGTAGAAGCCAGTATAGAGACAAGTATATGTTTCAATGCTTATTGTTGTACGAACAACAAGAACTGGACCGGCAATAACTCATTCACATATAGCTTAGTGTATTTCGTAGAACCTATTCTACGTTATACGTACCCTACAACTGGCCATATTTTACCCTTTACTATACAGATGTAGTTCATGTAGGGAGATAGGGTGAAGCTTTCCCTTGATAAGCTGTCAATACAGGGAATCGTTTTTTGCACTCTCCAAATTTATTAAGTAAAATAAAAATAAAAATTAAGATTGAAAACGATATATGACAGATGAAGATATTCATGTTTTCGGAATCACCCTGATTGTGTTCGTTTGGTTTTAGCTTTAAACTTACAGAATAGAAAACTGTAAACTTATCTGAAATCTATTCATTTTTTTTTAAATAGTCATATTTATGGTGTGACCATGACTGGTGGGGAATTCACTTAGTGCTCTCTAGGCTAGGAATCAGAGGTTGTTAAGGGATCCGGACCATAGGTTTGGTCTTCTCTTATCAACATGTTTTATATTTCGCTGTCAGTGACATCGAAGGTGGTTTCCTTCACTCCAAGGGAGTGGCACGTCATCTGGTGATGTATCGACTTCAACAATGTTGTCAAACAAAAGAAAATATGAAAACAATATTTAACCTAATAATTTAGATAACTGCATCATATATTTAATTAATGGTAAAAGCTATCCTTTGCATAGAGGTATGAAAACAGGTCGACATAACAAAACCATATAGCTCAAATCTTACCATTAAACACGTATTGAATATTTATTTCATAATAATAGTGCAGAGATGGAAACCCTATTATATCCGATGACTATTTTTCGTCTTATTCACGGAATCGAGGTCCACACGAAAATGTCAGATACATCAATCATTTATTGAGAATTTATTTATTGCGTGTTTTTGAAGAAATGGTTTGATATGTAACACTGGCATAAAATTGGCATAAGGACATTGATTTTGTGACATTGTTGCAATTATAAAATATCGTGATTGGCAGATTTGTCATGGAGACGTCTTGACATTTTAGGTATTTATGACGTAATGATTATGATGGACAGGGCATCAGAGAAACATTTTGCCGAATGATGCACCAACTAATGCATAAAGAATGATATCTAAAACATAATTAAAATAATCAAGCTGTTCTTCTATACCGTTTTTGCTGTAGTATTTATCAGATGAACTTCATGCACTCTTCCGCAAGACATCATTTCAAACAATTTATCACTGAATGAATTGAAATTTCCGCCCACATTTTTCTTCGTCTGTTGAAATCTGAGTGTTCGCAGAATAATCAAAACTGCAATTTGAATTTGTAAAAAATGCTAATTCCTCAGAACATGGATCATATATTCAATGTGTCGCCCAGTACCTGGAGACAATTGTTTTTGTTGTTGTTATATAATGTTATATGTAATATACTGATTTTTAACGCAAATTATTATTATAGAAGCCAATAGACTACGTGTCTTAAGTGCATTATGTGTTAGTTGAAGCTGTGTCACTTCAAGACATTCCAACCATGCATTTCGACTAAATCGTGCATGTTATATGACCATCGGCTTGTTGTCAAGTACACATTGCTCATGGCTCATCGGATGTTCCATTATAACGCCAGAGAACGGTGGCGCAATATATCAAGAGTTTAGATTTCACAACAAGCGCATTCGTCACGTGACCAGAGAAAATCTACATTCTAAATCGTCTCTTTCTGTAGAACAATAATAAGTGAATTATTTTTTTTCTGAAACCTACAGAAAAAATATATTGCATAAAATGTAAATTTTTGCTACCTCTTTTTTCAAATTGCTACTGCTTTTACACCATTTACGTCAACTGTTCAATTTTACATCAACGTATAATACATCATATGAACAAAAAAACGGTCATTCAGTTCTTTCTTGTTTGTCTTAGTTTTCTTGCAATAATGCGTTAAAGTTCAAAAATCCAAAACATGAGTCAAAATAGTGAAATTTCAACTTCTTATAATTATATCTAAAAAATGAAAAAAGATATTAAAAATCTGAATGACCGTTTTTCAGTTCTATATGTTGAGATGAAATTTGCAAAAAATCATTACTGTAAGTATAATAATAGCGGAGGAGTAGGCATTTTTCCAAGTACGGTACTCTGAAAAATGAAAGCAGAGAAATCAGGTAAAATATAATTTCAAAATCTTATTTTACGACAGGTTTACCTCTTTCATGGTCAATTCTTTGAAGTATTTTAATCTTTTTTTTGACAATTTGTTCATTATATCGAATTGCCCCATTCTATGTATGTTTAACAAATAATAATATATATATATTGTGAAATATACCAGTTTTTCTATAAAATTGAGCAGAGGTGCTCATGTCAAATGTAAGTTCAATTCCATTCAACCTGTGATCAATCTCTTAATAGACTAACACCAATCAGCCACATGTGGCGTCAGTGAGTGTATATACATTGGCAACCAGGACAGCCAATACACAGCTGATAATAAGTGCCCCGGAAGACAACCATGCCAAGTGTTTATAAACAGTTTAAACCATTATTATTTTTATAACAATGTACATTATTCTGTTCAACATTAAAAAAAGTCCTCAACTAAAAAAACTCAAAGCTGCTAAAACTGGTATAATCCCTAATGGACTGTGAATGGAGACAAGCGTAGTTCTAGCCATGGAGTCTGTTGTAGTACACTCCATGTTCTTACTAACATTCTCAATACACAATACACGGAAACTGTTGATACTGGTATATGCACAGCGGGCATGGGCTAGTAGACTGGTAATCCTCTCCAGGTAGCTATATGTATTTAATTGATTGTCAAACAACACTGTTGTAAATAATGGAGTCAAGTTTTATCATCAAAGTTAACGGTCTTCGAATTCAAATATTTTTTATCGGGTCAGCTCTACGATAAAGATCACTATCTCAACTATTTGAATTTGCAATAATAAACAAATCGCAAATTTTGAGCTGTTGGGGGGGTTAGAGTATCCTTAAGTGTATCTACTATAGTATAGAATTGTGAATATGGTTAGAAACTTTTTCTGTAGCTAGAAAAATACAACAATTATTTTGGACCCATTATGTTTTTAAGCGAAAGAGGATTGCTTAAACATCTTGATTGAAACTGCTCTGAATTTCCTTTAAGCAAATTGAGATAATCTTACATCTCCGAAATACAAATTAAATAATTTAATTTCGCGATGGTCGTATATTCGGCATTGTTTGGAGTCAATTGGCTTGTGTTTTGTTTAACCGGTCCGCAGTTATCTTTTCTCATCAGAAAGCATGCGGGCCAGTTAACAAGTTGACGAATGAGACTCAACTTAAAAGAGACTTATTAAAAGGTGTCGTTTGTCCCAGAAACAAAACATGTGTCTAGCCCTGGGCTTAACAAGTTCATCAATCGATCATAAGACACAGTCACGCAAAGACCCGACTCAGTATGCTTGATAATTCATCAAAAGAAATAACACGCATTCGGATGAAACGTCAATTAATAAGACAAGTTGCGATGCAGTAACTGTGGTTTTGCCTTGGAAATGTTATGACGAGGTCAACTCCTATCACTTTCTTTCGCAGGTGCCTTACATCTGCTGTTTACTATATTTGGTAGGTTAACAGACTCGTTTCAAGGATAGGCTTGTTATTCTAGAAAAATACATCACTTTGGTATATAGAATAAATCATGATATCTTGATTTTACTAAAGTTCTCTCCATTCTTCTTATCCTTCGACCATGTCCTCGCCTAAGGCAGAAAGTACATGCTACGTACAACAATCTGTAGCGTTTAAGTCAATCTCACAAAGTGTTTAGTCGATCCATGGGGAATAACTTGCAATGAGTCCTATGTATATTGTCTCGGTATAAAATGTGCGAGACAAAATACTGACAACACTTGTGGCTATCTTGCTCGGTGATAACATATCCATCAAAGCACCAATTTAATATGAAAATTCTCTGTCTTAAAAGCTTCCTACATATTATAAACGAACGTATCTCGTGTATACGATTTTTTTAACGATATCCTTGTTTTGCTACTTGTAAATTAACTGTTAACAGTCCATTTTAATGCTTCTGTTTCTAAATATAATACTTCAAGATAAGAACACGACCGAGCATCTTCAAAGCATGGTTCAAATTCACAAAATTCAGATCAAATCATCAAAAGTTAAACGTGAGCCAATGTTAAGTTATTTCAACAAAGAAAGTATCAGTCGTTTATATTCTAGGGTGGAATCAAGAAATGTGCCTATTCATACGGATGTAACTCATGCAGTCAATAGTTATATGATAAAAAAATTGCATTGAAATGTCAATTTTCCTGAACGCTGTTATGAAAATAGTTTAATCTCTTTCAATGAAAAGTACAACTCTACAAAGTTAAGTGTTTCAAACCATACTGCAGTAAAGACGCGATACTAGTGTAAATGTGCTGCCCGATATGGCTCAATGGTGATCGCAAGTTTTCCGAACGAACCTAAACTTTGTTTTCAAACGGTATATATTGTCTTCAATTTCTTCAATCTCCAATCGATGATAATTTAATAACTAAAATAGCCAAAGTCGCTTGTGTTAAAAATGACAATAATACCAGGCCCTTTCCTTGAGTCGATAGCTACAATTATTGTCAGAAAAATCTGTTCAACCTTTAAGGATGCCTTTGACCTTTCCACTGTGCCTGCAACTATTTCTATAACGTGTCCGTTTTGATTTTCCTTCTCGATTTAAGAGTCGACCATATATAGGTCAAGTTGATCGATGAAAGGACAGGCTTGTCCTCATCTTAATTTAAAAGTAAATGGTATTGCTTAAAGGTTTTTTACCTTTGGCATTTGTTACAAGCTGAATTTAACTATTCGAAATTCATTTATAGTTGGTGAAGTTAAGGGTGTTAATAGCTTGACGTGCTACAGCCTATAATACTTTTACCTGACACCAACATCTATCCAGTATCAGTCTATCTGCTATTTCCCAAATATAAGAGTATGTGCATGTTTTTGTGTTACTTAATGTTAGTCATTTACATGTCGTAAGATAAATGACAAGCGTAGTCACAAGACACGAGTTGGTAATTTTAGGTGATTTTCACTAAAACTGCGAAGATGGATGATGATACTCCAAAGAAACATGCCATATTGACATTTCTTTAATAAGAGAAACTAGTTTACTCTTACTTAGTTAAAACGGAAAAACAACCCAAACAAAATGGTAATATTTATGTTACTTTTACACAGAAGACGGATGATACAATACCAAAGAAACGTTTACTTAATGATTTCTGTCAATGCACTATTGGAATTTAGAGTAGAGAAAATTAGAGTTTTTTAGTTTTTGAAATCTTAAGTAATCGAAGCGTAATATTATGAAGAATAATCTGTACCAGTTTAGTACTGTTGATATACAGACGACAGGAAAACACCAATAGATAGCTTAGGAAAACGTTATCATGTGCTTCCAATCAGAAAGATCGAGTAACATTCTAAATATATTTGTTAAAATTATTACCTCCATATATCACTGGCTGCAAGCACCATTAAAAACAAAAACAAAATCAAGCACGTATCCTTAGGAGCAACCAGGTGGTGGGGTGGACTTTACTCCTTTATATTATAGGGACAAAAAACGTACAAAATATTTGTTCCTTTATACCTTGTGATATATTGCTGCTTACATATTCCTCAATGTCAGAATGCACATGAGTAATGGGTATGGCAAACCGTTAAACAATAAGTTCGACTAATGAACTTTGTACGGAGGTCAGGCTTTATTACTCTGCATAATATTAAACAGGCCATATATCAAACAACAGAATTGCAAAGACGAGTCTACAGATGTACAGATGGGCTTCAGCAGTGAATGTAGAATACTGTACGATCAGTTATGTGTATAACTTAAACGTATCATATGATGAATTGTGTTAGAGTATTATATGATTTTATGATAATTAAGTATTTCTTTTGAACAAGTAACTGGCAGGGTGGTTAGGGATTACTGGAAATCATATGAGATCATTTATTGTTAGACATACTTTTTGTGTTCGCTATAGTATTTTGAACGGACAGATACAGAAATAAACGTTGTAGTTCGGTTAATAATCTATACATGAAACCATCCGTTTAAAAAAAGGATTAAAGGAGAGTAAGGAGAACGAAAGTTACGTGTAGATAAACGAATTAGAAGGTGTCAAAATTTTCGTTATCCTATAAAATGTAATAGATAATTTATATTTGTTTTAGCTTGTTTCATAGAAGTATAATCTATGATTTTTTTTACTGAAATCTGAGCATTTAAACATTAGTTTCCGCTGTCTAATGTGTTTATGAGGACCAAGTGGCCACTTAACTAAGAGACAATAAGGTGTCGATTTTGTGTGATATCCTGCACTGCTAACTTTGATGCCTTTCATTAATTAATTTGTGAATGGTTCACAACTTGCCTTGTCTGTTCATGTTGTTTACCGGCGTTGATACCGGCTTCGTCAACCTAGGCTATATATCCACCAAAAAAGGGTCTAAAGTACAGTGTAAAACACAATCAGTCTATCAAGTTTCTTTGGCACTTACTCATTATGGCAGCACTTTACGTATTCATCCACGTGATCCGCCGATGCGTTGTCATCGCAGCAGCAGTGAGCTACACCGCAATAATGTTGTTTGATTAATACAATATAACAAATGTAAGTAAATTGTAGGTGCTTCATACACAATTGAACACCATTACTAAGGACTATAGCAGTCTAATCAGTCGATTGAGCACAGTATTTAATCAAACCCCACAATGAATCATGTATATAAAGTAAATCACTTGTATACCGTTAGCTATATTGATACCAATAGTCTCCATCCAAAGAAGGTTAAGCCAATATCTTAATGCGCCATTGACTTTGATTTATTGTAGAAATTAGTACATTTTGTTTGAAACAAACCTGGATATAGTTTAGTTATTAATGTCTTCTATGGTAAATAGCCATAAAACAATGCAACGGTCCAAGAAACTCAATTAAGTTAAGTCAAACATTTGTGAAATATTACCCAACGTTAATGAGTCTGTACTATTAATTGCAATACATGAGCAGAGCAATTCAATTTCGGAAATGGGTATATTTAATGGTCCGAGCAATGCTATTAAAAATCTCGGGGCAGATGCACAAAATCTGCGCAAATTTACTCACAAGGTTACCGTAAATTAGTATGTTCTTTCAGTTAGAATAAATAAGTAGAGTAATTCAGTTTTGGAAATGGGTATATTTATTTATCCAAGCAATGCAATTAATTATCTGGGGGCAGATGAACAAAGTCTGTGCAAATGTACTTACACATTTACAATTTACCCCTCTGTTAAGACATTGATCCATAACGACAACTGTGAGCGAGAAACGTCTCCAAGCCATAGTGAAAATGAGCCTGGTATTCTTCCTGACAAAGCATAAAGCTAATCAAACTATGTACAACTGTACTTTCCTCAACTTTTGGGTCCAGAAAACGTGTCCATTGTCACTTCGCTACTCATCTTGTTCTTCTTATTGTTGTTGTTGTTGTTCTCATCGCTGTTGTTCGTATCGCCATAAAATGTTAAAGTTGTGTCGATTTCAATGAGATCAAAACATAACTTAACACTTTTAGTATGTGGTATATTGCGCATCGATTGAAGGAGTTCCCATGTTTGGTACGACCTCATGATTGCAAGGTTGTAAGAAATCAGTAATATGGCTTCTTTTCGTGAAGTATCAATATCATTAGAACTAATAGTGATATCTGCTGTGTTTCCAATTCCTGGTCAACTGTACATTGGTACGTGTATCCTCGGCGGCCATTGTGCTAGAACTGGTCAAAATATGACATGGCTGCAATGGTACACCAAAGGTGTGAGATGACGTTGCTTTCTTGTCCACTTCATTGCTCTATTTCTTCTGATTACAAAGTATGTTGCCCCACACTGTTAATCAATTAATTGTAGGTTTTTATCAACTTGTTAAATATGTTGGCAAATTCATCCGTATTACAAAATTAAATTAAACATTTGCGGGATTTACTGTGGCCTTGGAGCTAAAAGACATCAATAAGCCGATATGTTGGTTACTGACCAGTATTGTTTTGTTTGTTGAGATTGTCCTTTGATGGTGGTTTATTTCACGAATTTGACTGGGACACCGTCATTTGACTGAAATAACCTTAAGTATAACGTAATACCACAATCAATCAGATTAAAATGTATAAAGTGAATGTAAATCGTTTTCGTAAAACAAAAACATTCCGAATAAGCCATTAGTCAATTTTCCCTCCAGCCGACAAAGACTGATGATGCGGGTTGTATTACCGAGTTGGCTATTTCTACTCGGCGGTTACATGGCGTGAATAAATGATAAATAACAATTGATTATTTCTAAATACAGAAAATTATTTTGACAGCATTGTCTTTATAAGTGTGTTAATATAATTGCTCGACAAAACAGTATAGATTATTACAGGTATTTATGCATAGCCACTTTCCTGTCGATAGAGAATTGAAATGCTGGACTGTTTTAGGTGAAATTAAAGTTTGGAAATCCAATAATTGTGGAACGTTACAAGGAATGAAAACCATTTTTAAAAGAAGAATCTCACGGATAGACTGACAATATACTGTAGTTTCCCAGAGGCGACTTTCTTAATATGTAAATATTTTTTGTTATCTTCTTTAGAGTCAAATTTAGCATATATTTGTTTGTTGGACTTTATGATTATTAAATACTTCTTTTATACAGAAACTCCTTATTAACTGATTCATATTAATATTGTTATTACATATTTAATATGTTGGTTACACTATTGTTTATCTTATGAAATGTATTGATGTGATTGGCGTTTAACATCGTACGCAATGGCATTTCACTTATATGACGATTTGGCCTAAATTGCCACTGTAGGTTGAAAACTCAGACGAAACAACGTTAAAACTTTCCATATATGCCTTAGGTCGACATGGTCACTGAAATCAATACCGGTTCCAATGAAAGGGGATGTAAAACAATTGAGCTAGGGCGCGGCTCTGATTTTATATTAAAAGAACGCCCAGAAAATGTTAATGAAGTTTATTTAAGGCAAAATGAATAGTGCGGTAAATTTTGCAAACAATTTAATTCACAAGGCTATTTTTGTGTCAAACATTGTTATTGGACGCTCTGGGTCTATTTTCGAAACATTTGCTGGACATAACCATCGGAAGGCTTTGATTCGTCATTTCCAATACAAAACAGATTCATGTTTTCCTCCTCGCGGGTTATATCTCTTAGTCGATTGGTTCAATGGCCTATTTGGCATTTCTAGGACTACTTGCCATTGATGGGATGTAACAACATCGAGTTGACTTTATTGCTTGACGTTAAATAAACTGGTACACTTAAGCGATACAGAAAATATCATTTTTTTTATGCACGTAAATATGTTAAAATGGGACTTGATGGACAGCGTGGACGTGACGCAGAGTTTTTTAAAAAATCTATATTTTAACATAAATCAAAGGAAGCAACAGTAAATCCGAATGCCTGGGAACGGCGCCTAACTCATGAACACTACTTAGAGCAAAACTATGTTACTATACTCACATATAATTATGATTTAACGACGGCTGGTTCTACAGTATTCCGCACCAACAAAAAATGAATCATGCAATAAAATTGCATGAATCTAATCGGCCCCGTAAACATTGTACATTTGAATAAGAACACAACATGTAATGTGAATAAAACAAAAAAGTAGTCTAAATTCGTGTTTTTTCTCATATTGTCCAAACTAGTCGCCATCGTTTAATAATTTATCATGTACAGCTGACATTGCACTTTACCTGCACGTGGTGTTATGTCTAAAACAATCCAGAACAGATCCAGAACTTCCTTTTCCCCACTGTTTGAAGCCGACATCGCTGAATATGAACACCTTCTGATGTTTCTTACACCTGTTGATAAGTAATTAGCACAGGTATATTATTACAATGTTTTCGGAAACCGTGAGGCTAACAATAACAATAAGCATTTGCAATTATTCAAAACTTGCCTAAATGTTACGGTGCTGAATGTAAATAAAGGTGTCACCAGTGTTGCCGTGTTTGTCATGGTGGGTAACTGAACAGGAAATCTGAAACAAACGTTATCGAAATAATAAAATATACATTGGGGTTGGTTTTAAAATACAGACTGCCTTCTTACATATATGCTGGATGATAACTGATTTTCTTGCTCTATGGGGCTTGGCTCGAATTATTTGGAAATCCTGAATCCAGATTTATCGTTTTACTGCCAACACGCCCATGTTGATATATATATAATGTACAGAAAATTAATGGGATTGAAAGAAAGAAAGATTAAGCAATGTAACCACTAGAAAGTTTTGTAGAAATTTGCCGCGATATTTATATGGAAATATCGAATCAGGGTAAAATATATTTCAATCACAAACAAATTATGTAAAATAAAAGTTAGAAAATAAATCGATATCCTACAGAAAAATTATGCAGTGAACAACGTGATGTTCGTCCAAAAAGCGGAGAACGCAACAGGACGCAACGGAGATGAGAATGTCACTGCTTAAGATATTAAGATATAAATATATTAACTGATGGTATATTTTTTTTTACCTTTTATTCTTTCATCTTTTATTTTTAGCTTTGTTATCTGAGAGTTCGATAACCAACAATTTCTGAAGCTATAGAACATAATTGTCTTTGTTGATGGATGAGAAACTCTGTTGGAAATTGGGTCACAAATGTAGTTTCTCTACATCGAGGAGAAGAAACTTTGAATTGAGTTTCATGAATAAGTATATACTTTAGCCAAACTATTGCATTCATGTACTGTCACACGAAAGTATTGATTGATTGATTGATTGGTGTCACACGAAAAAAAGTGTGCCTAGGAATGCGAATAAATTAATTGAAAGATCTGATTCAAATAAGTTGCGCAGTCAAAAGTTGCTAGAAAAATGTCCTCACCACACCGAAAAGAACATTTCTATAAAATATTTTGTATGGTAAATCACATTTGCGAGTTGAATAGTTTAGGGAGTGCTCTAGATCTGGCATATAGGCATATATCTTTTTTTTTAAAGTGTTTTTTTTTTTGTAATAAAATTAGTTTAATTCGGAAAATTTATATAGGAGAGAAAATTAACAAGGTTGATATCTAAGACTGTGGTGCAGGACTTTAGCCTTTAAATTGCGTACTGTTCTGGCGGATTCGTACTTTTATATACTGGCAATTAATTACTAAAATGTTAAATCTAATTAGAAATATATACTGTTGTGGAAGGTTGTACAAGTTTTGCTATATATAGTTTCTACAGTTGTTACTTCGAGGGCCCAGATGGATGAAGCCATTGAGAATAACGGACAACAGCGCCATTTCCATCTGTTGTCTATTTTTTGTGGAAGCCTGGGGAAGCCTTTAATGCCATTATCTCCCATGAATGTCTTATCACATTCCGAACACCATTAAACAAGCTTGTTGTTCCAAATGATCTTTGGCTTTACCCTTCGGCAATGTCCACATGTCACAGAAGCAAGGTGTACAACGCCCTCATGAAATGGTTCAGAAAAGCGAATAGATTATGTGTGATAATAGTAGAACGGATTGTTCTTCCCTAAGGGTGAAACTACACAGTGTTGGACATTATCGTCACTGTGCTGGGAATGACATATATTGTCAGTAGCATGTAACATCACACGACTAAAAGGGTGCATGTTAAATTGCTCAATTCCCTTTGGGGGAAATAAGAGTACCTCATTTTACTCCCACTACCAGCAACGGATTTAAAGTTTATTGCTTTTAGGTACATTTGCCGACTCTACCAATGGGTCTGTATCTGCTATAAAAAACAGAATTATATTGTTGTTATTTTGCCATTTTAACATGTTGTTTGAGGATGTGTATGTTGTAGTGATGCACGTTGGGTGCATAAAGCGACAAAGTAAGCAGGTCCAACAAACGTTAGACGTTAGAAACGAAAGAAAACTTTTTTGCTGAGGCTGACGTGCCGAGCGTGTAGCATAGCTTTCAAAATATTTTAGAGTGGGTGGAGATTTTTTGTTATCTGATTAGAACCAGAATTTGCATATTTATTGGACTTATATGACATACTGTATATGTGACATTTCAATAAATGTGATAATCCTGTTATCACCATTAAAAAGTAGAATTTATCTGCATGCAGAGAATAAACAATTATTAAAGGCTTAAACAGGCAATAGTATATGAGACGCTTAAGCTACACTAATTGTGTAAGCTTCACTACAGAAAGGACATCCAGAAATATCGAGTCTATTAAAGGTCAAGATGTACACTTGGATGAGCCTTATGGAATTAATGTTGTATTTGGTTTATGACAATAAAACAATATTTCGTTCAAAAAAGTTAATGAGAAAATTTACAAAGATTTAGATGAATGACCATAAATTGAAAAAAAAGCCTGATAAGTTTTGGTAACAGTTTAGTTTATATGTAAATTTTCTTAGTCCCAACTATACATTATTACAGACGTTTCTTGATGTGTTCTGTAGCTAGATGTTCGAAACGTTTGCTGGACACTACTATCGGAAGGTTCTGACGTGACACTTCCTGTACAAACACATTCTTGTTAAATGTATATCCGGCGGGTTATTTATCTTGATTGACATTTCCCTCTGTTTAAAAGTTCATTCAACATTTCTGGAATTACCTGTCATTAATTGGATACTACCTCGATTTGACAGACTGGGATAATATATTGCATGACGTACAGGGACTCAACTCGACATTTAACCGCACCTTCCACTGTCTTACTGAAATAAAATGGTTCATTTGAGTGAAACAAGACAACAACAAGATTTTTCTTTTTTCGAGCTGGAAAAATATTGACACACGTTATATATTTTATATATCTCTTATCGGCCTTGTTAAGCTGTAAGTTTAAATACAACCGCCTAAACTGATGTCAATATAATAAATACCAGCCGTAATTCGTTTTCATCGGAATAACCCAAATAGTGCACCCACGTTAATCTTAAAGGATGTTCCATTTACAGCTGACATTGCGGGTTTCTTGCACATGGTGTGATGTCTAAATGGAAAACAGCAGTTCTAGACATAGGTTATTACCCGTGATTAAAAAACATGTTCGCAACCTATAACGATGACATAGGCCTATGAAGGTTCAGTTATGCAAACGAATGTTACATGAGCATTATTCATGTGATTCCCTCCGAATTATTTGACATAGTAGACCAAAGTTACAACTCCGAGAAACGACAATATATGCAAGTTTCTATATTTCAGTTTATTGAACCTTCATCAGGAATGAAGAGACAGTCGGGTTGATGTTATATTTATAGTACAAGCAATTCAAACCCACAGTTTATTTAGAGGACATGTTATTGTAAAGTAAACCTTAAACAAAGATAGGCCTTTGCTGGCTTTTAATCCATGGTTTAGCTGGGGTTTGATCTTTTTAATTGCTAGGGCTTCTGATCAGTGTTTAGATCTGTCAATAACAACAGTGTTTTCAAGGATTAAACTTTGTATGTTTGGAGAATAACTTATATTGTACAATGCTGAGGGTAGATTAAGTAGTTCACAAATATAGTTGAGAGTCTCACAGTTTTGTGTATGTTGAAATATCCCACTGTTAACATTGGTACTATGTTCTTTAGTCCTATTAGTTAAACATCTCTCTGCTTTTTAAGCTTTATATTGTTTGCCGACGTATTTGTTAAAAAAGCGGTTGACAAGGAAGCTAATACCTTGCTATAAGTGGCTTAGGTTGGATCTCTGAACAATTGTTTGGTCATTATTTTGTTTGAATCCTGATGCCAAGAAAACTGAATGTTTCAACAGCACATAAATATCTATAGCTTTGGTCACACAATCAAGTTCCGCATGAAAAGTAAAAAGCGATATACATATCAATCATACGTCCCCGCAATGTTCAAGTGACCATTTTAAATGCGATGCCGATTGGTGCATGCTGTGAAACTTTTGCTTGTCTATCTTGTACATAATATTAAACTGTACCACCTTCTTAAAAGATCCATTGACACTATCTTCGTCCTTTCTTGTATAGAACAAATTTAGTCCAAACACTTCGGTCAACTATATACATCTTAATACACGTCATTTCATATCTACGTCAGCCATCCGTTCAGTGTCATCAATAAGCTGATATTATACATAAATGGCAATACTGAAGGTACAAACGTATTTCTTTTGAGAAATAGGGCAATTTCTACAAGCAAACTGACTCGCGTACACCTTTTACATTGATGTGGAAAACTGCCTTTTATGGCAATGGCACGGTAATAGTTTAATGTATTAAAATTAACCATGAAATAGTGTTGCTGTAGTTAATCTTACTGTCTGTTTCCTTATCAAATTACTTTCAGGAATTATATCGTTAATCATCCGCCATGCCCACGCATCCATGATTTACAGAATGTAACTACATTTATAGATACCCGTTCATCAATCATCCATCAATGAAGGAGATTTCAACTGTAAAAAATCACAAGATATTGGCTGACCTGACACCGCTTTCCCTGTGTTAAAGTACAAATATAAAGCGATAGCATTAACTATTATTACCCTGCTCGATACTAACAAATTTTATTAGACCTTGACATCAAGACACTTGGAGACCTTAAAAGATCGCTTCCAAACAATGCAACATTCAAGGGTAAACAAAGATCTCCTCTCATTATTATAACTTTATTCTACAGAACTAATAGTTCAGATGTGTGGAATAGCAAGTCCTTTAGAAAGGTTATACATCAAGCAGCAAATAAATTAAATCGACAATTTTTCCGGTATACACATGATTCATCACGTTGTATTTGGGTTGCGACATTTAAATCTCCACAGTTTCCTGTATAGCTGGAAACCTGATGTAGTTTTTGACAGACATTTCCGACATGATATTATAGATCGACATGTAACGATGTATCATATCTTACAGACTTTAATACCGGTTTCAATGACAACAAACAATAGTATCGGAATGGATAACGACAGACTTCTCTAGGGCATTGTAATCGTCAGCATTAAACTGTATGACTTTACTATATCACATTTTGGATGGCTCTAGTCGGAGCTGGTAGCAACCATAAAGACAATCTCTTACTTGTGTCCCAGTTTGAACACAGTTCATTAGAACTTGACTGGTGTGAATAGGATGCAGTCCACACGGACTATAATAATTTAACAAAAAACGTACAATGCTTTATTTGTTTAAGTCGCCAGTTACAGAAAGTAGTATGACCTGCTTCCCAGAGTTTGAATGGGTAATCATCAAGTCTAAGTAAACACATTTCGACCGAGAAATAGTTTTCAGTTCTTCGTTAAGATAAAAAAAATTGTCTTAAAAGGCCTGTCAATTTCATATTTGTACCCTTATTCACTTTGCTTTCACACCTGCCATAGTTCATCTTGTGTGTATTTATTTTTTCCGTATCAGTGATTTGATCTGCAAAAAATCTTCTTTATATTTATATTATGACCTTCAGAATTCAAACATTAGATATCTTTAGATGATGTTATCAAGAACTCTCGGGCCCAGGACAAATCATTTTACCCTGTTCTGTCAAATGTTCCTTTTAAAATAGTTAGCATTGATTCGTATCCGGTGTAGGTTAATGTTTAAAAAGCTGTAAGGCTTTTTAACTATATTATAGTCAAAACTGTTTTGCACAGTTTGTTTACCTGGCTAAACTTACAACAGCGCAGTAAACCCTTTTTTTTGTATAGAAGCATTTGAAATTAACATCTGAAAATCTAACTTAATGCATTCAAAATTATGACAGTCAGTCTTATAACTGTCCAAATGAACCAGCGAACTCTTGCTGAGTAATGAGAAAAAAATTAAATGGTTCTGCGCGGGAAATGTCAAACCAAAGCCTTTCTTTCTTTCTTAACACTATGTATCTGACAGCTGCGGTATGTACCAAATGACGGCAACTAAAAATTTGATTAGATCTACTAAAACGCCGATGAATAATAAGTTTCTCTGAAAAATGTGTATTTACTCACAATATTTGACCTTCTCCATAAAGTTTAACAAACATTTTAATAACTAATAATGTTTGCCGTCTTTATATTTTGTTTAACACTTGTAGGGGCGAAAAGTATACCTAAATGTTTGACTTTATGTTCGTTAATCCATTTACCATATACGACTTTCATATAACTCAATTATCATATGGCTCATTAGAAAAATACAAAACAAATTTAGTAATTTCCTCGCCATTTCAATTTCACTCCGCATGGTGTCTAATAGTTTCTCATTGTTTATTCAAATCTACCTATGTGGTAGTTTGAACTAGACGAATCATGCATTTGTACCAAAAAACAGCAAGGCAACTTTATATGAAAAAACCCAGCACATGTTGTTTATCCCGCTCTATCGCATATTTCCATCAACGCCGACATTTTGACAATTGTGTGAAAAAACTTTTCCTCAGTTGAAAGCAAATGGACAGCACTGATCAAATTTTCTCGCCTTGTCACAGCCAAGTAAAAAATATCCCATTGAGCATGATAGATCTATCGGGCAAATAGTGTGCTAAGATATTGTATAAGTGTAGAAGATACCACAAACCATCAATCAGATGATGACATTCTAAAGCACGTCCATTATCGGCTATTTGGATCATTTTGTGCCTTTCAAACTTATTTTATTAAAAAAGTAATTAAGAAAAGTCTGCTTCCCACCAGCTGACTAGAGTGAAAATCCGTGAATTTAACGGAAAATGATCGAGCAACGAAGAGGCACACTGCCGTGCTCATCATTTGAGATTTGCATCTATAACTTGCCTGTGTCCTCTTCGTTCGTTGAGGGTGAACGTTTACAAGTGAATATCCACTCTTGCTATCGGTCATCTCAAACAGAGTGATATACTAGATATTAATTACTTCATCGAAAATAAATTTCCATTGCTTCTTCCACTGATGGAACCTCGTGTTAGTGAATCGGCAGATTATTACGTTGTTAATCATGTACAGAAATTTGACAACGATTGTAAGCAAAATTAATCTAATTTTTTAAAATGAAAAGAAGGAATTATAAGCAATTTCTCACCGAATGAACTGAAATTTCGGCCCAAAAATGTCAACACTTTTCTTCGTGTGTTGAAATCTGAGTGTTTTCAGAATAATCAAAACTGTAATTTGAATTTGTAAAAAATGATAATTCCTCAGAACATAGATCATATATTCAATGTGCCGTCCAGTGCCTGGAGGCAATAGTTTTGTTGTTGTTACTTTGCATGTAATGTATTGATTTTTAAGGCAAATAATAATTATGGAAGCCAATATGTGTCTTAAGTGCTTTATGTGTTAGTTGAAGCAGTGCCACTGAAAGCATTCTAACCACGTATTTAGACTTAATCATGCATGGTATGTGACCATCGGCTTTTTGCCAAGTGCAAATTGGTAATTGGCGCTAAGTTGTTCCGTTATAACTCCAGGGAACAGTGGCGCAATAGATTTAGAGACTGGATTCCACAACAAGAGCATTCGCCACGTGACCAGGGAAACTCTACCTTCAACGTATCCCAGGGCCTGAACCTACCTGTAAGTTCGAGGTAGGATATAACACAAAAATAAAAATCTAGTCAGTCGTTATCGCTGCATAATGTCTGCTCGGCGAGAACACGCTTGTGTCGCTGCCTGTCCTCTTAATGGATAATCCAGTGTCTCGTGCCCCCTCCCCTGCTTCATAATGGAGCCGTATACCGATTAGGTCCACCATATCCGACTAGAAGCTCCCTAAAAATCATCTCTTGGTAAAAAGCCATTAGTAATTTGTGCAATATAATAACTCCACAAAAGACCTTTTTCAATAATGTATCATTTTCCACTGGCTACATCAGGGAAATTTTTAAAACCTTATGGTTATAATTTTGGCACAGGAAACAGTCCTGAAACAGACTGTTGCCCGCTCACTAATTAATCACCAATTAATGTTTTCGAAAACTATTGCTTAACCTAATATTTGGCAGAGAGCTTAAATAATTAAGATTATTAATTTAGAATAATTTTCCAACTATGTTTCATAACATTCAGTGATATTTGACCATATTGAAAGTATATAGAAAATAGCAACGAACGGCTGGAAAATCGATTTCATCAAAAACCAAAAAGACACACACAATAAAACATTAAAAAGAAAACCGAAAACATAACAACAAAACGATTCTGGTGGAAGTCATAAGTTCAGATCGCCCGATAAGGGAAGGAATCCCCTGTTAAACAAAATATACCTTTATAGTCAACCTGAATAAAAACCGGTCTAAACGTTTTATGTTTCTTAGAACAAGAAAAAGCTCAACACTGAAATTCGGTAAGATATGGACAGTTACCGATAGAAATTCATGGGGTTAAGGAATCCAATCAACTTAGCTTGCAGAAAATAGACCAATTAAAATAAATTGAATTGGATATACGTTCAAATTGGCAAATTAAGCAACGGGTATTTTATTCGTCGTTTTGTACGCTGTTCTGTCAATTCTGATCGTGGAAAGCTTAGATATGTTAGGAGCTGATATCGTCAATAAGGTGTCTTTAATTCGTGTATTTGGTGTGAGAACATTGAGTAGTCACATACTGGATAACAACCCATCATCTAATCACTTAACCTAGAAACAGGCTCGAGACATCAAAATCCCATTTAAGCCACCCACAAGAACTATTGAGTTTGTATCAAGTTGTCTACGTCTTCCGAGGTCAATGACAAGGAATGTCAATTCATTTCCAACGATCTTAATTTGTTTGATCTGGTAATTAACTGGTTTAAAGAATCAAAATGTATTATATAAATCAGGGGTATGGGTTTGACTTAAAATACAAGGTTAGTTAATGTTATTATAAGATCGTATACAAACTCCATTTTCTAGTGTTACATATATGTTCTAAAATATTTGTCAAAAGTCGCCTCATCATTATACATGAAATATAACTGCATTTGCCTCGTGTTTCTGTATAATTATTTATTTTTGTTGTTATTGGAACCACGTTTTAAAACAATGGACAGAGTACACGATAATATTATCTATCGTCTTCAATTTCTACTTTATGAGTCTGGCTCTGTCAACATTAACTGTTTGTCGTTCGCTAAGGTAAAACTACCATGCAATGGGGAACATGTTTAACTCATATTTGATGGACCTTAAAACGAGCACGGTGCGTGTCTTAAAGTAACCATCAACGAACTAAAAAAACTCACGAATGCCACGCCGCGATTGTCGCCGTTATTTTTTTTTTGAGTTTTGTGTGATACTTAGGATGACTCCAAGACTGCTCCAATACACAAGTGGTTTACGGTGACAATGTTATTTCAGTTTACGTGGAACATTAGCACTTTTCTCTCTTATCAAAAGTCATCCCTATATTTTAAGTGTATCTACCATAGCATAGCATACAACAATTATTTTTGACCCAGTCTGTTTTTAAGCAAAACAGGATTACTTAAACATCTTGTTTGAAACTGGTCCGAATTTTCTTTATGCAAATTGAGATTATCTAACATCTCCGAAATACAAATAAATAATTTAATTTGGCGATGGTTGTATATTCGGCATTGTTTGGATTCAATTGGCTGTTTTTTTTGTTTAACCAGTCTGCAGTTATCTGTTCTCATACGAAGGCATGCGGGCTAGTAAACTCTCTTTCGCAGGTGCCTTACATCCACTGTTTACTATATTTGGCAGGTTAACAGACCCGTTTCAAGGATAGGCTTGTTATCCGAGAACAAGGGGTCGTGTTTGTTTCTAGAATAAATCATGGAAATAGTAGCTATCTTAATTTTACTAAAGTACTCCCCATAATACAGATTGATTATTTTGGGTAACTTAACATCTTATTACGTGCAACCGGGATACTTATATCTTGGTACACCGCTTGATGGATGGGCCCTGGTGCTCTCTGGGATAATTGACAACAAGAAGCTCATTTGGTTATGGCGTCCAGTGTTCAGCCCTGTCCTTGTCCCGTTGGGGTCTTTTTCTGTTGCATGTGTCGTTGTGGGTTCTTCCCTTTATGTTATACAGCGTAAAACCAATTCAAACAAAAAAACAAACAATCTTGATACACCGAGGAATGAAGACTTGTTTTATCATATGTATTCAATAGTAAGTTTAATACACCATTGGATTGTTAAATTGGTTTAGTAAAACATATGTCGACACTAATGACAATAGTGTTAATTCCCTTTGATATTTGATCTACCTTGATGCGGACAAGGGTCCTCACTAAAAATTCAACAACTGTGTATCGAATTTTGGAAGACTAGTTCTGAGTCCAACATGTTTGTTTGGTTTATACTTCTGTTCTGTGCTTCCAACTATTTACGCCAGAATTACAAGGTACAAAGAGCTTGAAAATCATTTGAACACGGTTGGTTATGCTGCAATTCGATAATTCTTGTTTATATGGGTAATCTTTGTTTACTATAAATGAAGCAGACAATTTATATTAATGCAGATCTGTTGGGCAAAAGTTAACCACCTGCTTTATATCTACTGTGACAGATTCCACCCCCTCTTTTAAGACTCGTGCTTGTTAGTTTATTACAGACCTTCGTTATATATCCTGCATTCGTTAATTCAATAGTTTTGCAGTTCAGGTATGTTCATCTTGTTGCAAGGTACGTTTTGCGTGTAACATTGGGAACACACTTTGATTCAGTCTCTCGTAAAATTGTAACTGTCAACCACTTCTCTTGTTTCGAACGATATTCTAGCCCTATGCAAGCATTTGACCGAAGTAGAATCTTTTACCACGTTGTTGCCTAAGTCATGAAGCACGTGTATTGAGTTAAAGTCACATTAAACCAACAATAATATGTAGCATTTAAGTCCATCTCACAGAGTGTTTATTGGGAAATGGGGAATAACTTGCAATGAGTCCTATGTCTATTGTCCCGGTATAACATGTGCGAGACAAATTGCTGACAACACTTGTGGCATTGTTGCTTGGTGATAAAATATCCATCAAAGCACTGATTTAACATTAAAATGATCTGTCGTAAAAGCTTCCTACAGATTATTAACGAACGTATCTGGAATATAAGATTTCTTCTTTGATACCTTTGTTTTGCTAATTGTAATATCTTATGATTTTTTTTTTTAACTGTGAACAGACTATTTTAACTGTTCTATTTGAGTAGATCACAGTTCAAGAAAAATACACGACCGAGCATCTTCATGCACGGTTCAAACTCACACAATTTAGTCCAAATCATTTTTCAAAAGTTAAATGTGAGCCAATGTTAAGTTATTTCAACAAGGAAAGCATCACTCGTTATTCTAGGGTGGAATCAAGAAATGTGCCTATCCATACGGATGTAACTCATGCAGCCAATAGTTATATGAAATAAAAAGGGCAGTGAAATGTCAATTTTCCTGAACGAAAATATTGAAATAGTTTTATATCTTTCAATGAAAAGTACAGTTCTTCTAAATTGTTAGTAATTCAAACCACACTTGAGTAAATACGCGGTACTAGTGATGGATGTGCTGCCCGATATGTCTCAATTGTGATCAAAAGCTTAATGACCGTACCGAAACTTTGTTTTCAAACGGGTTTTCTATTGATAAGTCAAGGAACAGAAATCCAATCGATGATAATTAAATAACCAATATAGCCAAAGTCACTTTTGTGTTACAAATGCGATAATGCCTGGGCAATTCTTTGCGTCCATAGTTACAATTAATGTCAGAAACATATGTTCAACCTTTGAATGCCTTTGACCTTTCCAGGGTGCAGCCAGCTATTCCTGTAACTTGTCTGTTTTGATTTTCTTGTTCCAATTCAGAGTTGGCCATATTTAGGTCAAATTGATCGATGGAGAGACAGTCTTGTCCTTATCCTAATTTAAAAGTGAATGGTATTGCTTAAGGGTTATTGGCGTGTTTTACAAGCTAAATTTAACTATATGAAATCCATTTACAGTTGGTAAAGTTAATGGTGTTAATTGCTTGACGTGCTACAACCTACCTATAATGTATTACCTGACAGCAACATCTGTTTGGAATTAGTCTTGTTGCTATTTTCCAAAACAAATAATCGAGCATGTGCTCTTTGTGTCAATAGAGCAGTTTAAGATAAATGACAAGCGTAATCATAAGACACGAGTTAGTAATGTTAGGTGATTTAGCTGACAAGACGGACGATGATAATCCAAAGAAACTTTTAAATTAATGTGTTCTGTCCACGCTATATTGACATTTCTTTAATAAGATAAATGTTTTTACTCTTACGTTGTCAAAAGTTTTGAGATGTTAGTAATTCACATGTCGTAAGATAAATGATAAGCGTAATCCCATGCCACGAGTTGGTAATTGTAGGTAATGTTTTTACTAAAACTGCCAAGATAGATGATGATACTCCAAAGAAGATTTTAAATTAATGTGTTCTGTCCATGCTTTACGTAGTCAAAAGTTAGCAAAGCATAACATTATGAAGAATAATCTGTACCAATTTAGTAATGTTGAATACACTAAAACATCAATAGATAGCTTATGAAAACATTATCATGTTCTTCCAATTAGAAAGATCGATTAACGTTTCAAATATATTTGTTAAACTTAAAATTGCATCCATAAAAACAAAATCAAGCATGTATCATTAGGAGCACGTCAGATTGTATTTTTCTTTTTTTTAATTTCGCTCAAAATGCCCAAAAAGTACAGTGTCAAACCCAATCAGTCTATCAAGTTTCTTTGGCAGTTACTCATTATGGCAGAACTATACGTAATCAGACACGTCAACCGCCGATGCGTTGTCATCGCAGCAGCAGTGAGCTGTCCTGCAATACTGTTGTCTGACCAATACAATATAACAAATGTAAGTAAAACGTAGGTGCTTCATACACAATTGAACATCATTTGCAAAGGACAATATCATACTAATCAGCAAATTGAGCATAGTATTTAATCAAACCCCACAATGATCAACAGAACGAGTTTTAATCAATTGGCTACATACATGTACATGTCGGCTGTTTATATAAAGTAAGTCACGACATTTACTGCATACTGTTAGCTATATTGATACCAATAATCTTCACCCAACGAAGGTTAAGCCATTATCTTAATGCGCCATTGACTTTGATTTATTGTGGTAATTAGTACATTTTGTTTGAAACAAGTCTGGAGATAGTTCAGTTAGTAATGTCTTATATGGTACATAGCCATAAAACAATTTAAGGGTTGAAGAAACTCAATTAGGTAAAGGCAACCATTTGTGAAACATTGCCCAACGTAAATTAGTCTGTTCTATAAATTACAATACTTAGGCCCAGCAATTCAAGTTTGTAAATGGGTATATTTAGTTATCTAAGCAATTCAATAAATTAGCAGGTGGCAGATGATCAAAGTCTGCGCAAATGAACTTACACATTTACCATGACACCCTCTGTTGAAGACATTGAGCCGTCATTTCAACTGCGAGTGAGAAACGTCATTTATTTATTTATTTATTGATTTATTATTTATTTAGTTATTCAGATTCAAGTTCATACAAGTCAAAAGATTCAATTACAGAACTGATAACAATAGCATGACAATATAAATGGATTTAAACAAGAATAAAATCATATATGAAACACATTATAATAAATAATAATTTTGTCATCTGTTTCAGAACATCAATTTCATCCAACTACAATAGTTATTTGAAAAGTACACCTTTTAGCTAGTTCTTTTAAAATTCATACATGGATTAAAAAATGTATAATTCAGGAAACTGTTCATATATATCGTTAAATAATGTTTGACTAAATGGTAAAAATCTATACTTCCTGACGTTGATACGGAAAGTTGTTGGTTTAAAAAACAAATATCTACGCAACTGTCTCGCAGGAGCGTGAATACAAATCTCTGATGTTAGATAGTTATAGTCAATAACACTATGGATACATTTAAATAATACAGATATTTGTAAATACTTTCTTCTTTGATAAAGCAAGGGCAAGTTAAACAGTTAACATAATTGACTTTATTCTCTAGAAGTATAAACATGATCATTTGATTTTAAACAGAGATATTTTATGATTTTTTTTTATCCTCTCCAGTTTTTCAGAGAATGTTTTTTGCCGTGGGGCCCATACGGGCACACAATATTCAATCTGGCTCCTCACGAATGATATATACAAGGATATGAGAGCCTTTGTTGACTTCATTAGTTTACAATTTCTTTTGATGAACCCAAGGCATTTAAATGCCTTGTTCGTAAGTTTTGTGATGTGTTCACTCATACACATATTTGTTTGTAACCATACCCCTAGATCTGTAAAAGACTCAACTCTCGTCAAGAATTCTTCATTGATATAATAATCATAATTAGGAACGCTTCGTTTATTTGTGAAAGATATGATGCTGCATTTTGATATATTTGATGTTCAAGTGGAAGTTAAAACTAATCTACTGCACGGTTAAGATCGGCTTGTAAACAGCAAGCATCCTCGGCCGAGGATACAGCCTTAAACATTTTGCTATCATCAGCGTAAAATAAGCACTGAGATGATAAAACAAATTAGGTAGGTCATTTATAAAAGGAACGAACATGAGAGGACCCAATAGAGAACCTTGGGGAACCCCAGATGTTACGTCACACCAATCGGAATTCGGACGATTAACAACAACAACAGTTACATAAGAATCAAACCACGAAATAAGATAACAAGTGATTCCAAATGACTTCAGTTTGTGTATCAGTAATTAATGAAAAACACTGTCAAATGCTTTCGAAAAATCTGTGTAAATTGCGTCGATTTTTACCTTATGATCACACGATTTGGCAATAATATATGTGAAACTAAATACATTGGATGTTGTTGAACGATTGGGTACAAACCCGTGTTGCTGCTGACAAATTACGGGTGAAACCAAATTGTAAATATATTTACGTAACTTCCTCAAATACTTTTGCACATAGAGGTAACGACGACACTGGCCTGTAGTTTACGTCACATTTGTTGCCTTTGATTTATAGATTAAGACTACGTTAGACATTTTAAATTGCTCTGGAAATATCCCAGTCTTCAGTGACATATTAAGTAACAAGGTTAAATAAATTGCAAGATCACTGGCACATTCCTTAAGCAATAATCCAGAAAGATTATCCGGGCCATATGCTTTGTTAACATTCTGATTTTCTAAAACATTCTGAACCTCGAAAACCGACACTTGAATGTCGCACATATTGTCGTCAGTCATGCTATCACATACAGGTAGTTCATCACCATTATCTTTGAAAATGATTATTTAACATAGACGCGATATCAGCAGGCCGAGAAGCTTCAGAATTACCGTCATTCATCTGATCAGGAAGACTCCCCTCCTGTCTCTTTGTCTTTATAAAGTTCCAAAATTTGTTTGAGTTTTTTGGCATCTGATTTTCTATGTTCGACACATATTCAGCGAATTTAATTCTTTGCATATTTTTAACAGTCCGTCAGAGATTCCTGAATTCTTCATATTCATCCGAATTGCTCTTTCTTCCCTTGCGAACATAACTCTTGTGGGCTTGTTCTTTTTCGCGTATTGTGCTGATTAAATCCTGGTCATACCATAGTGGAAAGCGCATGTTCTCTAATTTTACCACAGGTACGCTGTCTGTTAAGGCCGAGAACAATAGATCATAAAAATACTCACAAGCCCTATTCACATTACTGAAAGAGTTCAACACAGCCCAAGGTAAATACCCAAGTAAAAGTGGAAAATCAGCTTTTCTGTAGTTGAGGACGTAACGATCTTGACCAGTGGGCCGAGAGGGGGCTCTCACTGAGAACACCATTGCCTGAGCAATATGATGGGATCTCACTGCATTGTCGTCACATATGCCGGACGCCACACTTTCCAGTGATGTAAGAATTAGGTCTAAATAATTGTCGTTACGACTCGGTCGGTCGATCAATTGAACAAGTGCGTTATCGTTTACAATCTCAACGAAGACCACGTTAAGGGCTCTGAAAAGTGTGTGCCCGGGACTGGCGACCGATGCAAGTCACTTATGTTGAAATCCCCACATATCAAAATCTCGGCCGGGGGCCTAATAACGTTTGTTAGCTTGTGAAGTGACTTTTCAAACTCCTGTAACTCTTATACAGTTGTTTCAGGAGATATATATACAGCATCCAAATAAAGCTTAGAACGACGCGATAGCTGAACTTCAATCCCTATGATTTCAGTGTCAATCTATAACTCTTTTCGCCGTTTTGACAGCAGCCCATATTTGTTTTTAACACATATTTAAACACCACCATCCCCACTTTTGCCAGTTGATTGTAGATCTCTATCACGGCGAAAAACACTGTAAGAATCTGTTAAAATTTCAGCATCAGACACATCATCAGTTGGCCACGTCTCTGATATAAAAATTAGGTGTTGAAAACAATCACTAAAATAAGTATTAAAATCGTCAAGTTTGTCTCGTATGCTTCTGGCATTCTGATAAAAGAATGAGAACTGCTGAATGTTCTCAGACTGGCTATCTCTATGGCCTGGGCGGACATGGATATCCCCACACAGTAGCAATATTATACTAGTGTGCCTGAACAATCCCTTCGACAATTGTATTCCTTTCGTGCTACACTCTTCTGACTGACGAAAAATGAGAACTGCTGAATGTTCTCAGACTGGCTATCTCTATGGCCTGGGCGGACATGGATATCCCCACATAGTAGCAATATTATACTAGTGTGCCTGAACAATCCCTTCGACAATTGTATTCCTTTCGTGCTACACTCTTCTGACTG